>JALPQI010030202.1:0-12616 GCA_025490895.1 Thaumatotibia leucotreta
ACATTTGTATGTTAGTACGGTCAAATCGTATATTAAACTCGCAAAACATGTAGTAAAGCTGCATTTTTGGTATGTTATTTAGACACCATAGGGCAGTATAAAACCACATTTTGCAAGCAAAAAAAAGTTGTGCTAGCTGCGTTATACGTGAAAAACTGTGAAATTTACTGTCTATTTTTAGTTTCTGATTTTTATAAAAAAAGCCTTACGTTTTTTGACAATATGTATCAGGTAACGTTTAACAATGAATGAATTTGTAACAAGATGAGATAACATGCATTACCGTAGGTCTTATAGTTTCAGAGATTCAAGACTTCAAATAGTACCCTGTTTTGTAAACTAGATAAAATGTTGAGTTTTGCTAACGTTTTTGGTTTAATATCGCCTTACCTAATTATGCTACGAAAAACATGAAATAATTATCTTATAGCGCAATTAATATTCTTTCATTTAAGGGTAAAATCAGGTCAGTAAACTTTGTGATTGAAACTAAAAACGCGAAATTCAAAAAGCAGGAGGTCCGCTATCTAAATTTTTCATACAAATCGCAAGTCGTGTTGCAAAGCTGCAATTTTAGTATATTATATAGGCACTATAAGGACGTACAAAAATGCATATTACAAGAAAAACAAAAAAAGAATTTCTGCATAGGACGAAAAAAACTGAAAAAATATTGGACTTCTTTTACTTTTTGACGTTTAATTCAAAAACTATTATCTTTTTGATACTAATTGCTACAAAACTTAGAAAGAATATGAAATTTAAAAGGATTTGAGCTACCTTGCATTACCCTAAATTATATAGATTTAGAGAAACGACGTTTCAAAATGTGCCCTTCATTAAGTTAAGAAAATAAATGCATGTTTTGAAGCCTCGCATACCCCCAACTATAAGACTTACAGTAATTGTTATCGGCTCAATTTGTTCCAAATTTAATGTAGTTATTATCTACAATTACTTTTTTTTTCTTAGCGCGAACGTTTTGCCAATATTTAGTGAATAGCTTTAACGTAACCTAAAATTTGTTCATGTTTTGATAAAAGGGCACTTTATGAAATGTCGTATCTCAAAATATATATAACTTACGGTGATGCAACGTAGCTCAAATCCTTTCAAATTTAATGTTCTTTCTTAGTTTTATAGCAATCAGTATCAAAAAGATAATAGATTTTTAGTTAAACGTCAAAAACTAAAAAAAGTGCGAATTTTTTTCCGTTTTTTACGTCCTATGCCCAAATTATTTTTTTGTTTTTCTTTTAATATGCATTTTCGTATATATCTATAAGGCCTTTATATTATACCAAAATTGCAGCTTTGCAACTCGACTTGCGATTTGTATGAAAAACTTAGATAACGGGCCTCCTGCCGTTGGAATTTCGGGTTTATACTTTCAACTATAAAGTTCACTGACCTAATTTTACCCTTAAATTAAAGAATATTAAGTGCGCTATAAGGTCATTATTGCATGTTTTTCGTAGCATAATTAGGTGAGGCGATATTAAGTCGAAAACGTTAGCAAAACTCAAAATTTTATCTAGTTTACAAAAAGGGGTACTTTTTAAAGTCTCGAATCTCTGAAACTATAAGACCTACGGTAATGCATGTTAGCTCAACTTGTTGGAAATTTATTAGTCTTTAAACGTTTATGTAGATATGATATCAAAAAACGTAAGGTTTTTTAAATACAAAACAGGAACTAAAAAATGGCCGTAAATTTCGCAGTTTTTCACGTACTACCCAGCTAGCACAACTTTTTTTTGCTTGCAAAATATGTTTTTATACTGTCCTATGGTGTCTAAACAACATACCAAAAATGCAGCGATACTACTTGATTTGCGAGTTTAGGGTAAAATTATGTACGATTTGACCGTACTATGTGTACTTTGTAATAAATATTACAAAGTACACATACAAAAGTAATCTGAAGGAGTAATCATATTACTTTTTGCCCAACTCTGCTGGTAGTGATGTTAACGGATGTTTTTTGATAATTCTGTATATACTAGGAAGCAGAGTTTTATTTGTAACTTGTTGTCTTGTTTCAATTGATTAGAAATGTAATGTCCTTTTATTTACAAGAATGCAAAAATGATTGAATTGGTAAGCCAAGCTCTCAGAAATATCTTGCCCTCAGAAAATTTGCCTTTCGGTATATTTTTTATTAAGTAGGTTGACTGGGCTAGTTACCTGCTGTACCTTGCAGTGGAACTTTTGGAAATTCTATTCCTTCTCTATTGGGAGGTTCCCTTCAAGCGGTTCATAACAAAGACGTAGTTGACTGTCGGCAAATACTAAAGGAGAAACATTATTTGGGATAAATGAAATCCCACAATAAACACAAAATTTGTGGATTGGTCATACATAAATCTGACCAGTCCATTTTTATTGACAGTTAATTATTTTTATTGTTCCAAATGTATGTTTGTGCGGGCGTCTTTACTTGAGATGATGAAAGCTTAAATGTAATTTGTAGGTTTAAACTTTTATGTTACAAATAATGTTTGTCAATTAATGACTTTAATTATTTTAAATTATAGTCCATGTACCGGATCAATCACTCGGCACTCCTGTAGGCTTATGGACTCGTTTTAATCGTATGTCATAATTGCTGTCACGTTTTAATATGCGAGTACAAAAGTGATGCATACCACGATAAACGACCCACAGTAAGCCACCGGGTGCCTATTTCTCGAAAGCTTGAAACTTCTAATACAAGCGGAAGTCCATATCTAATAAACAGTGTCAAAAAGAGACTTCCACTTGTAATACAAGTTACAAGCTTCCGAGAAACGGGCCCCAGACCTCTGACTCCTCTGAGGCCCGTTTTTTAAAAGCTTGGAACTTGTAATACGAGTGGAAGTCTTTGTCGAATTAATGGTGTTAAAAAGAGACTCCAATTTTTTGAGAAATAGGCCACCAGGGTTCAAATTAAGGATAACATTAATCACAGTGCGTTAACTAGGCACTTCATGAATCAGCAACAAATGAAGTTTACTATAGTAACCCGGAATATAACTTCCCAGTCCAGTTTCTTGCACGTAATCCTAAATTTACCGCCCGTCGTTTTTACGAGCCCTTGAACCTGGGAACTAGCTTCAGGTTGGTTTACAATGCAAGTCAAATGTAGAAATGTTTATTTTTCATCACATTCGCTGTCTAAGCGCACCATTGCTTGCATACCTAGCGGGAGTAATAGAAAAGTGAGATTCTCTAGGGAGTAGTAGAAATGTCAGTACGTCACAGAATAATATTTTGTCATAAAACTTTTTTTTGTCCGCAAGTGTGATGAAAAACATTATATGTATCACTATTGTATTTATATTATGTACTATTTTCATTCATCAACGCAATAAAGTTTCTTTGTATGCTCACAAATGTTTACCATATTAAAAGCAAGTGATTTTGGCATAAAGTTAACATTTTTTTGGAGTTCCATGGTGACTTCGTCCAGACTTTTCGGGCTGAATACAAAACTTTATTTTTTTCCCAGTGGTTGTCTCGTAGAAAATGCTTTCAAACATTTAGATCCCATTCTTTTTTTGTCTGAAATAAAGATTAGATAATAAATATCTAGGTAAATCTTACATAAATCTAGCTAGTCCCACGGTAAGCTCAAATAATAGCCCAAATCAAAGCTTGTGATCTGGGTACTAAGCGACGACATAATATATAATAGATAGATACGTATTTATAGATACTTAAATACATAGACAGCCATGACCAAGGAACAAATATTCGTGATAAATAAATACATAAATAATGCCCTCGCCGGGATTCGAACCCGGAACCTCCAGCTACGTAGGCAGGGTCACTACCAACTAGGCTACGGAGGCTGACAAATAAATTTGTTTTTGAGCGTGCAGTGTAATGTTACTTAAAGGGAAACACCTAAAGTCCAAGAGTTTTATTGCCAGAGAAAAATGGTCTTTACGGTTACTGCGGGCTATGAATTACTGACCCAACGGTGCTCTAGTCTGATGAGTAACTACTAGCTACACTAGCAGCTTTAATAGTTTATTAGCATTTGTGTAATAAATCCAGTGTGTAACGTTATCTGTTGCATTACGTAATCACAACATCTAAATGTTTCATGACAAATACAAATGGATGGAAAAATGGTCATAACTCATTTGAGGCTAATATGACTTTCCTTATGCTGTTCCTTTTATTAGGGTTCCGTAGCCAAAATGGCAAAAACGGAACCCTTATAGATTCGTCATGTCCGTCTGTCCGTCTGTTCGTCTGTTCGTCTGTCCGTCTGTCACAGCCGATTTAGGTACCTACTCGGAAACTATAAAATGCTACAATAACGAAATTTGGTAAGGGTATGTGTTGTATGAACCGCTACAGAATTAAACAAAATTGTAAAAAAAAAACCATTAGGGTGGGGGCCCTCCAAACATGTAACTGAGGCATAAAAAAATTTTTTTAGTTGTATATAAGCGTGTGGGGTATTAATAGAAAGGTCTTTGAAAATGATATGAAGGTTTTAAATCTTATTTTTATGTAAACAAATCGTTTTCGAGATATCATCTCTCAAAGTCTAGAAAATGTGTCCCCCCCCCTCTATTTTTTAAACTACGCAATTTAAAATTAAAAAAAAAAAATGTTATGCACATTAATAAACTCTATCAACGATTTTTGGTTTCATTAAATTATCTCCTATAGTTTTTGAGGTAGGTTGATTTAACTGTATTTTTGTAATAATAAATTGATAATGGTACGGAACCCTTTGCGCGCGAGTCTGACTCGCACTTGGCCGGTTTTTTTTCATATTTATTCGAAGTTATGAATACGGATCAAGATGAAGTTATGAAATGTAAATAAACCAAGGCTTAAACAAAAATTCCGAAATTGTCCTCAAAAACTGGGAACGCAACACCTGGATTAACGGTGTCAGATCTCGGTTTGAAACGAGACAAGGGTAGCAAGGACGAGGCCTGTCAGTTCGCATTTCTATTATACAGCATGGTGTTTATACAGCAAATCTAAGAGCTCTAACTATAACACTCTAATCTTATTTCTAAATCAGTTTTAGAATATTTCTCTTATTATATTTCTCTTTTTGCACCTTTTTATTCGTTTTCTGTTTGGCCTTATGGTTGACTGGTAGAGAATGCCATTAGGCATTAAGTCCGCCATTTGTACATTTTTTTTGTATTTTGTGCAATAAAGCTTAAATAAATAAATAAATAAATAAATATTTTGTGGAACAATTTTTTTTGTAATATGTCTAGGAACGGAACGTATGAGCAGACTGACCTATGACTGAATGAATGAGTGAATTGTACAAGTGAACGAGTGTATTGGTATGAACGATAGATCGAGGAGACGACCTAGCGAATGGACGTCGGAAATTCCAAATGTAACTTTACATGAGTTGTGAGATGTTTTTCTAGAATTTCATTTTGTTTCGGACTGCTTAAGAATTAATATATTCCAAATTTTACCGCATGAGTGTTTTTACTTGAATCCCACACTACATATAATTATATTATTGGAACTGGGCTAAACCCAACCTACTCTTCCTCCAATAGTCCCTTTCAAGTGCCAGTTCCCTACAATTCCCATCATACGCGTCCATGTTGTCCCGTGATCTCTTCTCTGCTGTGTCTCTGCTCCGGTGACCATCCAGCGACTTATTTTTTTTTGTTGTATTTTACGGGATTACGATAGGAGGCGGTTAGCACTATAGCTTACCACTTAAAGTTAGTATGATGAAAGGTGTCAAGTGTTCCGAGGTGCTATAGGCGGAGTAGGCTGCTGAAGTGCCTTACAAGATGGGCCCGCAAAGCCAACGCTCGCGGGGTTCTCAGAGGTGTGCAGCAGCGTTCCCGAAGCCCCGCATACAGACCGACCGGCGGAACATCCCAGCGGGTTTAGTCCGTGCGAGTCGGACATAACCACCCGGCTGCTCCCGGGCCGTGTGGTATCCATAACGGATTCCCCTGAGTTAACAAAAAAAAAAAGGTATGATCAAAGGCGCTGAACCTTTTAATAAATTGCATATATACCCGACAAATTCGACCGTCCGCTAAGCTGGAGCGGCCGAGTGGTTTAGGCATCAGCCACGGAAGCTGAGGACGTGAACGTAAAAAACCTTTGAACGCTAAGTGACCACGAAAGTGGTCGTGTGTTATCATGACTACCACGCTAGCAGCCATAAAAGTGGTCATCGTGCTGGAATCGTAAGCCACTCTACCAAGAACCATGTCTGAATGAGATGTAGGGTGAGATTACTCACAAAATAGTGTAACTTTGATATTAACGTAACGAAAGGCGCAACGTGGGCATCTTCACAATGTGGACTGCTATGCTATTCTCTTATTCACACATTCGACGCTGCGTTCGTCAACGAGCTCGACGTCGAGGCAGCCTTGTCTAAAATCCTAGCTGTTTTATTTGACATTAGGAATCGAGGCTGTGAGCGAGGTTGTGGGCGGGTTCGTCGCTGTTTTTCGTTAGAGAATACGAAGTTCGTACATTAAACGTCAAATTCTCGACGCAGTGTAGTTCCAGCTCACGCCACATTCGTCGCCGAGCACTAGTGTCGTTTAAAGTACATTAGTGAATACCATTTTTACACTCGATGCTGCCGCAGCGCTGACACAGCGCTGACAGCAAGGCGGTTTCCTTAGTGAATAACACTGCTGATGACCTGGCAAAGGCCGCAGGAGTCCGCTGGATGCGGATGGCGCGGGATCGATTTATTAACTATGCGTATAGACGCATTAGAAGGTAAATGCTCATAATCGCCACGCTGGGCAAGCGGATTGGCAATCGCAGTAATGTGTCCACTATAATGACGCTGCTGCCCATCATCAATATTTTGTCCAATAATGGTCAGTGACACTTCAATCCTTTAGTTGACTCTTACGACACCCGAAGGAGGAGTTGGGGTGGTGACAAATGTATTCTTACTGTCGTCACCACACGGCTGACAGATGCCCCTAGTGAATTTTATTTTAATGTAAACGTAGTTCAGTGCCAACACCATGTCTACCATAATCAATATTGTTGATACTAGTCATTTCGTTTCTGTAATAATTGCAAGACGACAACAATGGATTCGAGCTGTCAAGTGCAAACATCTGTATTGAAAGAATTCCCTTATAAATTATGTCGTGACATTCTTATTACACGGAATTAAAGTGCACTGGGACATATTTGCTGGTGGCAGGACCTCATGCAGGGTCCGCCAGGATAGCCACCACCGTATTACCCGTTAATCTGCCGCTAAATAAGTAAATAGCAGTGTTTGCACTGCTGTGTTTCAGTTTGGGGGTAAGATAGCAGGTGTAATTACTGGCATAGATAGAGGCAATCCATCTTAGTCTTCAGGCCGGGTCCGCACTGGTCACGCGATGGCGACGCGATGGCGACGCGGCAGCGATGCGACGGCGATGCGAATTATTAGTGTCCGCATTAACAGCAACGACAAACAAGCGAATCGCGAATTGGCTGTCCGTATTGACTAGGCGACGCGATTTCGTCGTCGCGACCGATAACAAAATAGTGTCCGTACCTGGGGGTCTACGCAGCGACGCGACGTGACGCAAAGACGGTAGGTATCTCAATAAATAGTATTGATCGTACTTACTACCCGTTTGTGAAGTTTCAATATTATTTTTCGAGTAGCATTATACACAGTGTGCTGCGGAGAAACTTGATAGTCATGGATTTTTATGGTAGGCATCGCATAAACGATTGTTTGATCACTATCCATAGGCCTCAGTTCCAGCTTTCCATCAGGTGGGCTGAGAGCTCAGTTGCTACCTTCATCACATAAAAAACTTTATACAACGCTCCTCAGAGAATCATCCACCCCTGTAGACAGTTTCTTTCCAATTTTCGTCAAACGTCAAATCAGTAAAAAAGTCAATCTGTTAACAATATCAAACGTAAACCCAAAAAAACCTGTTCGTATGAACGTTGGAAATGTTTCGGGGATAAAATCAATGGTGACATTTGTAGTGATGAAATACGGACTTTACGAGAACGCCCGTTAGAGTCTGACCAGCATAACTTTGCACTAGAAAAGTGGGGAGGACAATAAAGACAATCTCATCTTATCTTATCTTAGATATATTAAAAAAACGTGACCCGGCAACAAATTATCTACCTAATTAAATGACAGTTTGACAATAATGACAGTTTAAAAGATAGGTAAAATTGTTTCCATGTAAAGAATATGGAAAAAATTGCTTGTGCAATGTTTTGCTGCTCAGACTCTAGTATCAGTCAATTTCATTAATTAATACAATATATTAATTAAACATAATTATATACGCGATATAATCCGTTTTAATATTTTTATTTCATGATTAATCATCGCCATAACCGAAGAAAAATTTACTTATCTATTTTAATAATTTCTTATATAAAAGTATCTAACTGCCATAACAACGTAACTACACTTTTAACCCCCTAATTAATACATAGGACAGACAAACACGCATTTCAAAATGTCAACCCTAATAGCAGTAAAGAGTTTAAATCCACGACCATAATTATGGCTTCGTATGCATTAGAGGGTTGAGCATAAAATGCACAGACTTTGCTAAAGGAGCTACAGTAAAGTTCTTAATAAAAACTAATAAGGCGCCCTATTACTTCGAAACTGATATAATTTAATCAACGTCAAACTGTGTAATAAACGTCCAATCTTTCCAAAACCAAAACGTCGCAAGCGTCCCACCAATACCACCCAGTTACGTCATTTCGATCCTGGGCTACTTCGAACTGAACAAATAAGGGCATAAGTGGCTAAGTACTTTCATGGAGATATGACCTTTAAGATCATAGTTTAACTTGAAGTAAAGGAGCTATTTCTTTGAAGTTTACGCGCAGCTGTTCGTGGAGAACGCGATATGGGACATGTGCTGAAGAAATTGCAAGAATATAATGCAGTTTTGAGTTTTACGAGTAAATGGGTATTCAAATTAATATTATAGTTGGATAAAGTTCAGTGTATGTTATATATACACGATGGGAACGAGTATCAAGAAAAACTACACCCACACATTCAAATGGAAAAAATGATCAAATAATGGTACATCAAAGTAGGTAGTCAAAAATAGTACAACACGACTGACGGCGTCGGGCTTCTAACACTCTCGTTAGTAATTCCGTACTTACCTCCCTTGATGCACAATGTACTATTATTAGATACAATATTTTTCTTGTACTTCCCTTAGGCGTAAAGTGCGGAGTAGGGGGTATCGTTCAATAAGTGTTTTTTTTAAAGAATGAAGGTGCATTTAGTTAGACCAAATCAACGAATTTTGACGAATCACTTTTTGTGTAACGAACGAATTTTGTAGAGGGGGATAGAATGAGTGAATGCTCTCATGGTCTAAATGCACCTTTAGGGTCCCAAAGAACACATCACGAATAAAGAATCACAAACTTTAAAATAAAACTATTTTGAACATAATCGGCCCAGCCGCTTATGAAGAACTACAGAACCCTACATTAAGCAAGGCTCGACATGCTCTTGGCCGATTTTTTTTAATCGAACGGGTATAACAGCGATATGGTCCCGTTAGCACCAAGTCGGGGCCTGAGGATCGGATTTTGGAGAAATCGTTTGAAGTTGGTTTTTAAATCTTTTAGTTGGTGATTCATCATCAGATTCCAACCGTGGGCATTATGTGCATTTTCCTACTAACCCCCTTATTCATAAACGTCTGCTAACTGAACAAGCCGCTATTATTAGCGGCTTGTTCAGTTAGCAGACGTTTGTTTGTCCCTTTTGCTCTTATGGACACGTTGTTAAGACCGAAAGGGACAAACTATTATTAGCGGCTTGTTAAGTTAGCAGACGTTTATGAATAAGGGTGCGGCTCCACTGACGCGGAGCGGAGCGGAGCTGTGGGAGCTCGGCCAATGAGACCACATCACAGTGTTTCGAATTTTGAATTTGAAGAATGTAATTGGTCAAATTTGCAGAGCTCCGCTTCGCTGCCCATCAGCGCGGCCGCATCCTAAGTGGATAAGTCTATACAGATAATTAATAGGAGAGGCCTACGGCCAGTAGTGGATGTGGGATAGGCTAATGTTTGTATGGTAAATTTTATGATTTCCAAAGCGATTCCAATTGACCAATCGAAAAACATCGCGATAAAGTAAAAAAGTCTCGAATAGTCCAGTTCCACACTCGCAAACGCAGCAAAAACTAAGCGGTCTAAGAAAATTCCATCCAAAAGGGACCCAGAGAATTCAAATCTCGTGGGAAATGAAACAGAACGGGAACATAGTAATTCCCGGATCATAGATTACTTCCTGTAGATTTTGCTTTTGGCCATTGCAATTTTTTTGCTGAAGTGGCAGTGGGCGGGGCACACTGCACATTGTTTGGACGATTCGAACGGGGCAAAAACGTTCTCGAGTGGCGGCCGAGAATTTCGCAGGTAATGACCAGGGTTCGGATAATTATCTCGTAGCACGGTAAGGCGTTAGAGAACCACGGAGTCGATATTAACATAAAATTGAACTCATTCTCATACTCATCCCAAAATATTTAATTCAACTATATTTAAAAACAAAAAGATTGCCACACTATGTTGTATATTTATTACGTAAAAAAACACGCAAATAAAAATCAATCAAACAATCAATCATTATTTATTTGTATTAGAACATAACTAAATGCATGCAAATACAATTTTAAAATGTTAGACAAGAAAATCAACAAAATATAAAACAAGCACAACAAAATTATACATGAAATAAATATACTTAGCCTAAAAATATTACTAACTAAGCTTCTAGTTTGTAATATCCATCAAACACGTAGACAAAGTGAAATGAAAAACATTTTTTGACTCAAAAGAATATTAACAATTCACTTACATGAGATGAAATTTTATTATTATATTATTATTAACCGTTTAATTTATAATTAATTTAAACCTATACGAAATCCCTTTTATTCAAGATAATAAATTACGCTAAAAACCATTAAATTAATTAAAAAATACCTAAATAATACAAAATCTGACGCATTTATAAAAATAAAACACTTAAACCTATGAAATATAACGATAATATAAAACTAATTAAATATAGTGAATAAAACTATCTAACTTAAATTATTCGAAAAGTCCGCCACGAGTTGTACCTGGAGCGAAGGTACCCATCACACTAGCAGCGTTACCACGTTGAATGGCGATGGATAACCTTTGCACCAGGTACACCCCCGCGCGGGCGTCAGATCCCCTCTCCCATATACGACGTCCAACTTCTCGGATGAACGAAATTGCTTCAGATCCCCAGCATCCAGTTGTTTCAAATGAAAGAGGCACAAAAAAGTAACTATTGCACAATGTCATATATTTTTGTCGCTTTTTGAACGCGGCAAGCTCGGCAGCGGCACCAGCGGTTCGCACTGTTCTGCTTAGATGTGACGCAGCAAAAGTGCTCACACACGTGGCGTCCCAAAGCAGACATTGTCCCCTCTGCCACGGTACTAAAGTTAGTCCGTCAGGGCGTTTACCATCGGTGCGACAGAGACCTGGAGGCTCTAGGACACACGGGATATTGGCGGAGATTAGGGCCCTCCGGACGATATCATTTAGAGCGTGATGCCGACTAAATCTTCCTGAACAGCGACAGCAACTCAGTGCGTGATGGCCATTCGCTTCCACCATGGACCCGCAGATGCATTGGTGGGGTATACAAACATCGCAGCCCAGGCGGAAAGCTACGGCCACACGCATTGAGTCACTGTCGAGTAGTGTTCCTAGGTGAGGTGCGGGCAAAGCCTGCAACCACGCTCCGGCTTCTGGTCTTGATACCGCCTTGAGTCTAGCTAAATCTACACCGGCGGCAGCGGCAATGAGACGATCCAGTTCTCTCTTGGCACCAATGTCATCCCAGGCTCTTTGAACCTGCGGATCCTCAGGTATGGCGGCAACCGGGTATCGTTGTGTCCATTTGGTCATTGCATCAGCCAAAAAGGGAATGGCTACAGTGCCATCGTGAGAATGTAATTTTTTTGACTAATAATATACATGAGGATGAGTATGAGTATAAGTTGACTTTTATGTTAAAATCGACTCCGTGGTTCTCTAACGTCTTACCGTGCTACGAGATAATTATAATCCTGGTCATTACCTACGAAATTCTTGTTTTTGGTTACACCCCCTTATGGCCTGGCCACGACATTGGTCTAAAGCGACCGGCGGAGTGGAAACCATACGTGTGAGAGGGAGTTTTGATATCGGCGTCTCGATCCAACTTATGGATTCGCTCGCCGCCGGTCACCTTAGACCAAATGTCGTGACCCAATGTGTATAAATATTCCATCTAGTCGAGAAATCTGTGGCTGAACCTTTTCGGATTGATTTTGCAATAATCCCGGCTTAGTTTCTTATCGGAACGCGCATGACATGTCTCTTTGTTACTTTCGTTATACAGCGAGCAAATTGTATGGTGACCTTCACGTTTTATTCCAGCTAACCTTTGAGTAGGTTAGCTGGAAGAGATCCATTGCAGGGATAAGCTCGTCTTCGTACGATTGTCTTGTGTTTTGTGTACTTTTCTATAATTTTTGTACAATAAAGTGTTTTACTACTCTACTACTTTTATTTGGAAGACCGATACGACTTTCAAA
>JALPQI010030203.1:0-15301 GCA_025490895.1 Thaumatotibia leucotreta
CTCGGCGCACGCGTGCTTTGGCATCAGGTCCAACACGGTGTTGAACACTCGCATCCAGGTAGCGTTCTCCGCCTCGCTGTAGGTGATGAATGGGATGGGGTCGTTGTATTTGTAGGCGAACGCGATCTCGGCGATCTGTTTCCTGCGCTCTCTGTACTCTTTATCGGCGAAGCCGGGGTGGTTCATGTCGAGTTCGGGCTCGTATTTGGTCATGAGATGGTTGCAGTTGTCGAGATCGGAGGCGTGACGCGGGAACCACGGGGTCTTGGAGGTGAGGTTGTTCTCGGAGACGAGGTTGACGCCGGCGAAGGCGGTGGATTGACGAAGAGATCTGATGAGTTGCAGCAGGTTGACGCGGGTCATGCTAACTTTGACGAGAGCGTCGAACTGGACGCCGCTGACTTGAGACGGGCGGGTTTCGAGGTGCATGACGGAGCCCTTATAGTTGTCGATGGTCTTGAGGATACGAGCCAGAGAGCCCATGCCGTCGCGCATGCGCAGCAACAAGGCGGCTTGTTGGATAGCCTGCTCTGCTTCCGGGGATTCGCTAGCTGCGTTTTGCAGAATCACTTCTTCCTCGGTCAGAGTATAATCTGCAAAAGGGATATACATTTAATCATTTGCTAAATTAAAACATTAAAAAATTATAAGAATACTTGATGAATAGTTACTACTTCAGTCCAATTAAGAATAGCAATAAACCGCTTATCCAGTCACTTACCGGCATCTTCCTTATTGGCGTCGTCCCCAACGTCAGCATCAGCTACAAGAAATAAAAATAAAACCAACGTAAAAATAAAGAAAACAATAAAAAAAAACGTTCAAAATCAAATAAAAAATAATAAAAATATAAATTACCAAGATGGCCATTCTTCGTTTCATCTTGCTGAGTTCCATCCTCCACGGTCGGGGATTTGTCATTGGAGCCAAGTAGAACATCATCTTGGATAAAATCGGAGTCCAAGCCAGAGTCTTAATAAAATAAAATAAAAAACAATTATGAAAAGGAAATAATAAGACTAAATAACTAAACAAACAAAATCCAAGAACATTGTGGATATGTGTGTTAAATATATTCGATTGTTCGGCTTACCATTGGCGCGGGCACGGGCCTCTTCAAGTACACTTTGCTTGGTCTGTTTGACAACCAGCGTCTCGAACCTGGCGTCATCTACCAGCGATCGGCGGCGTGATGGGTAGCCGTTCTGTAACAATACAAAATATAAATTAGCGACATTACTTAGTTATTTAAGTCGTACCCCATTTCTTAGCCCCGCATTGAACCCAAAAAGTATTGTCGCAATAATTATGTCAAGTAACAGTTGATGACAGAACAGACGGCAAAAAAATATAATGAACATGATACTAATGGCAGTAATGATCTATTTCATTACATAACAGTTCAATGATTACGCTGCGGTTCAATTAACGTCGATTTTTTTATAAAATTATTACCGTTGAGAATCGATTTAAGATTGGTAACTAGGTATAAAATATAATCCACTCATTAGTCGCAACGATTAAATAGTGTATGTATATCAACTTTATGAACATAAAATACGAAATATTCCAAAAACTTATTGTTAATAGATTTATGAAGCCGCGCACAAAAAGCTTTCTAAAAATAGGTTGATCTTCTAAATCCTTATAAATATAAAGCGGTCACATCGCATTATATTTCATGTGCGAGCAGAAATTGCTTTTACGAAGTTCCTAAGCTTATTTCCTGAGTGCGGCCGGGTGTAAAGTGCTGCCATTACCACTGCGGAAACGCCATCTCCATCTTTCAAAGGAACGCGACTTTCTGGACCAGTGAGCCTCAATAGAAGTTAGACCAATTAAAAGTGTCAACTACGACAAGAATTTCAAGAGAACAATTTATGCCATAGTGGTAGCTATTATAATGAGTACCTACTAAATACTGTCTAAGTGCCCGAATCATGAAACTTTAAGCTACCTAATAAAACCAGAGAAAAATGTTTTCCGTTTTTGAGTTTAAGCGCCCGTAACTATACAATCTTTGCTGGTTTGCGAATTAATGCACATTGCACGCCGTATATATGTTTAAATTATAGATTCTGTAACTTTTTGTGTGGGTAACTTAATGGTGAAAACTGGGAACATTTTAGTTACTTACTTAAGTCAATTAAAAAAGGGAATCAGCAAATTTCCTGAGCTCGATGACGCGTTCTTGGCTGGTTGCAGGCGCACAAGACCTAGCATTTTCCACTAGAGTGGCCGCGCGACTAACTATGTCAAGGGTTGCGCTTTACGGTAATCATTCGCGATTGTTACAAGCAGTACTGAAATGCACCATTCTTGAATGTAAAGAATTAAAACTATGTACGAATTCTTGACAACGGTTAGCAACCAATAAAAATTAAATTATTTTCCCAAATAGGCCTTCACATGCAATAAGAATATAGGTTTTGTAAATTTTTGAAATACATTATTCATGTGAGGAGTTTTATAAAGAGTTATTGTATTCTATTATAGCTTATAGTTTTATAACTATACGAAGTCATAGGTATACTTGTAAAATTATATTTTCCATCTCATCCATCCGTCTGGATAGTATTTAACTATATAACAAGAATATTTGAAACATTACTGATGTACAGATTTTTAAATAATCCGACCCCGTTAAAACCAATCGAAAATGCAGATTTAACATGAATTGAGTGTCAGCACAAAACTGCGGAAACAATACTGTCGAGCAGTAAGCTCGAGTCCGCCTAAATGGAGCGGGTTGGATTCGGAATCCGGTAGATAGCCTTGGTGTGTCCGAGTGGCCACTTCACCGTTCCAATCGACCGACGGGTAATTAAGCGGAACTAGAGAGCACCCGGACCTACGTCCCCTACACGAGTGCCGCCCCACAGGCACACCTACAGACCCATCAATCCTATCGCCTCCTTCACTACCAATTCCCAATTTCAATTCATTTTATCATACTACATTTCTTTGATGTAATATGATTATTCAACATTACGTATTTCCTGCAGATACGCGCCAATTACTTAGTTTTTCCTTGAGGATGATTTTGACCGCGCCGCGGAACCTCTAATTGGTCAAGGGCTTAAGCAGCGACCTCGAATTCGTTGTAAACATTGATCTTATACTTCACGGTAGTTAACACTTTGTGCATTGCGTGACGGTATCATATTAAGTCTTTGGAAGCTGTCAGATTGCTGGTTAAATAAAACAATGTGTCGGTCCACTCGTTCTTTGTGGGCTATATAGTACTTAGTGTTTGTCGTCTCATAATGTGATAGAGTTTTAACGATCTTTACTGGTTGCGGTAAACTCGGTGAGCGTCGCACCTGCCTTGCATTCCGACCTTCGTCGGTCAAGGAAATACAATCATTCAAGCCTATTTGTAACAAATTACTAAGTGTTGATTATCGCACAGCACATGAGGTTATACAATTAACAACATCGCATCGCAGAAGTTAATGGCAATCCACTGAGTTTGCATTTCAAGCAGGTTTTCTGATCTCGGATATTTATAAAAATATAATAAAACATCATAATTTCGCACAAGCTATCGTTACCTAGCAGACTTCGTATAAAGCCTATCGCAAAAATGATTATGGTCGACCAGTAATTGCATTGACACAACCAAATCATTATCACAATCGCGATATAATCACGACTCAGCGTCTTGAATATTGACAATAGTAATTAATCTTCTTGCAGACAATGATGAGGCCATTGAGTAATTTTTTCTGCAGTACCCATACTGCGTTATAAATGGGATAAGTACGGATTAACCGGAATGGAGGCGAGAAGAAATAACTTTGAGACAAAACTAAGTTGTAGCATATCGCACGAACTTTCCTAACATACATTGGTCAGTGAGTTGAGCTCATAAGTCAATCGTTTTTTTTTAATCTTTGAGGGCGCAGATTATATTTAATTCTAAAGAAATGTAGTAAATAACAAATGTACCTACGCGTGAATACTCGCGTGCGTACTCGTATCATCCAGAAAATTAATTAAACACTTGCTACATTTTTAATTGATATTAGGTATTGTTTTGTTCATTATGCAACGTGTCACACGATATTGTGAATATTCCGAGAAAGTGTGCGATGTCGCGTAACAGCAAGGTAATTGTCCGTTGGGATAATTTTGTTAAACGGGCCCTGCCGGCGGTGCTGTAATATGCTCTCAATATCTCGGCAGAAGCACTTTAACAGATGGCCCCGTGACTTCTTTATGTAATTCAGGGAAAAATACTACCTGCGTACACGTACCTGCCTTTATAATTACGCATCGAGAATAGTCTGTTTACACTGATTACGCTTTCACGCAACCTCTTGATCGCGGACGTAAATAAACACACGAGCTTTAAAGGTTATATTGAAGGTGTATTTTAAGTAAAAGTGCAATTATAATAATATATATTTGACAAGGCCGGTTGTTTTGAGGTTGTAACTAGGCTACGATGATTACTGTGTCTGTGTCCTATGCGACGTGCGTGCATTGCGGAGGTCATTAGTTGACAATAAGCACGAAACCAAGAAAAGCGTATTTATTTACCTATCTTGTCTCGATATTTTAACAAATTGATACAGTAATCATCTCAATTAATTACAAAACGGTATAGTTCAAAAGAGCTTGCTTTGACAGCTGCTAAAGATTTTTGGGTCAAACCAAAGTCAAGGTCATCGTTTCTGTGTTCTGTTTTGTTGTGCATTAATATTGCATACACTTGTCAGTTCATGTTCAAGTGCAATCTATCAAAACGGGTAAAACAAGTGTAGGTATTACAAATTTTTATCAGTTGGCTTTTGGAAATATTTATAACTTAATCGAAACTCGAATTGTTATTGAAAAATAATATCTACAAGGGATATTTTGTGCCTGATTATTAATTAAAAGCCGGTACAAAGCAAAATGTATTCATCTAAATGTTACTGATTTATCAAAGTACTTAAGTCTGTATATAAATACACAAGTAAAAATCTTCTCGAGTATTTACGAAGTCCAAAAATGTGTATCTCGGTGTGTTACTAATTAAACATTCCATATTTTTTAGTCTTACACAAGTTGCATATAATTAAATAGTACGGGCAAAATAATAATTTTAATCGAATATATCATAAAAAAACGAGTAGAAGATTTGTTTTGAAGATTGCTGCCACTTTTGAAATAAGTTACGGTTTTTTAATTGCAAATTTAATAATAATGTACCAATTAAGAAAAAATATAGAATGTTTATTTATGCTTCTTGTAAAAATATTGTCTGATCAAAAGAATGATTTTACTAATATTCCCCTTTTGAATTAGGGAGTGAATGAGAAGCGATGAGTGTGGTCTGGAGTTAAGGGTGACAGTGTTAAGGGTGTTAGCCCTCACCTCGATGCTGTAGGACTTCTTGATGGCGAACATTTCACGGTTCTTCTGGGCAGCAGCGACAGCCATTTCTATACACTCCACTGGGGTCCTGGTTCCTGGATGATGCCTGAACGCGGGGTTCACTGCGCGCTTAGCTAGCTGAGCGTCTGCGAGAGCTTTAGGTCTCGACCACGGGCTTTTGCCTGTCTGTCAACGACTCGAGCTGTCGTATTACGATAGCTAACTAAACTTTGCGATTGCAAATAGACCAATGCATGATGACTGTTCGCTTGGACAGTTTAAATAGTGTTAGGCGCTCGCCTCCCACCCCGCGGCGCCTTTCGACGCGCGTGCGTCACCCCGCCCCGCGCCGCCAGCGCTGCGGCGCCCGCCGCCACCACCCGCACCCGTATCTACCCTAATATATAAAAATATATCATCAAAATTTTTAAATTTTTAAATACTAAACAGTGCAAAAATAACCTACGCCTATGGTGATGCAGAAAAACAATAACAGGCACATCTACGAATCAACATGACATGCTTTACAGAACTTACTCGGGGTGCACGAGTTCGGTAGGTAAATCACTATGTAAAGTATCATTATTCATGAATTCTATAAGCGTCTTCTGAACTGTTTTATCGTCTTACTGTTCAGCATCGAATACTTTAGCTACTACATAGTATTTCACGCTGACTGTAGGTACCGAAACAATATGTTAAGTTCCTATATTTTGCTTAAAAATTTTACAGTTTGATAAATTACCTTTAAGAGGGCCATATATTAATACACGCAATTGTATCTGTTAATTAATAAAACATTCATAACTGTGCTAATTTTGAAATACCGATATTTGAATATCCTAATCACAGTATTCTTAAAATCATGTATTATTATATAGGCACTAGATAAAGAGATAAGGTGCTATAATTTATAAAGTTAAGTATCTTATGTAGATGACATTAATATATGGGCAGTTGGATTCTAATAATTCGACGTCTTAGCAAGGATCGTGGGCGTCATGACGTGTTTATGTTTGTTAAAATCGGGACTTTAGTATCTACATCCTTTTAAAAATCCTTGTCCGGATCTGGCCTCGCTACTCGGAAGTAAACTGCTCCATTTTAACGAAACTGTAAAGTAATGCCATGCGGTTAATACGCGGAACAGAGCTGTCACAGTTTCATTGAATTTATTTATTGATGATAAATAAACCCATGGTTCCGGCCTAGCTTGGAGCTACTGTTTAACTGCTTAGAACATGTGACACTTTATGTACTAAAGAGTTTTAATAAATATTTCAAAACAGTTACATTAAGGTAAAAAAATACAACAATGGAGAAATAAGTTCATTTAGTTTCCCTCTAGATCGTATGTACCCAAAAATCGAAAAAAAAATATTCTGTGGAAAAATACTCAGAGGGGGTTATAGTCTATTTACATGTAATCACTTTGCGTGTCATCTTTAATTTCTTACTCATTAATAAAGTAACGTCAGAGTTGTCCTGACATATATTATGTCAAGTAAAACTGTAAATAATAATAACAGTATAATGGCATTAACTTGTTCTCACCTTGTCACAGCGGTCGTAAACTGCGGAACCAATTAAAACATTTGCGAAGTAGAGTTATCTATGTTGATTTTTTATAATGTAATAAAATTGCCACGGTGTGTTTATTATTGCTTATTGTGTAAAAATAAAATAATATTTTCTTCGGTTACCGCGAGGATTACACATGAAATTACGCCGACTTCCCGCACTCCACGAACCCTGTAAAGTCTTCGAAACGTCGGGATGAAGTTAAATTTAATAAATTAACGCGAGTTTATCCGTCAAGAAAAAATCACCAATTATCACCATAGAGGATGAGGGGTCATCGGACAAATGACGTGTAATTTTTTGTTACTCTCGAACTCTGCTAAATAACATTATAGCTAGTAAAAAAAATCTTAACTTTTTTATAAAAACACTTTTTAAATACTAAATTTTAAAACTTTGTGAACATTAATCTCGCAGTAGGCAAAAGTCTGCCCTAAAATATCGGGAACTTGGATATTATGATATCCCTCTGGAATCACAGAAATCCGTAAGGTACCTACGGTACTGCTTCACCTGTAAATAATGATTATTTACTTATTGATGACGACGATTTTTATTGTGTTGTATTATGATAGTACCTAATTACTTTGTGATTTAAGCATAGTCGTCTTTGAGTAGTGAGCAGCCTACCCGTACTACCTACTCTACTTGATCAGATGTCCTCAATAGCAAAGTTTAGCAAGGAATGTCGAAGTGGGAGGACCCGGGTTCGAATCCCGGTAAACTCATATCTTTATAGATATATTTATCAATTTTATTTGACACACTTATTCCTTTGGCCTGAGTATTTTATACACAGATAGACGGAATTGAGGGTCGCGATCTCTATATAATATAACGTGCTTTTTTATTAAAGCTACGCACACAATAGATTCATGCAAAATAAACTCCACACAATGCATTAATCACCATAATTTTATTGCTTAGTTTATACTCGTAATCCTAAATAATACTTGCATAAATCGTAAAAAATATAATTATATTGCTTTAAAGCGCAGTAAAGCAACATAATTATAATATTTACGATTTATGTAAATATTTAAATACGAACAATCATAATTATATTTTTAATATGAATACTGTAGGGTACAGGTACTACATCTGAAAACAGAAAAAAAATAGTTACTTTTAATCTAGGTGTACTCGTAGATGTGTGTAACTACGAGGGCTGTTTGATAAGTCCCTTTTCATCACACTTGCTCGTAAATGCTGATTTTATAAGCAGGCATTCATGAACGTAATCAGCTATATTATGCCCATGGTCGTAATGACTTTTTTTTAATTTTCATACGGCATTACGTCGCACCTGCGCCGGGACTTCTGTTATAAAAATGATAAAAAGACATCCCTGTTTTTGAGAAATGATTTAGACCATTTTAGAGTAGTTTTGTGAAAATATATAGTTTTATTTACTTTTTTTGCCTCACAGGTGTGATGAAAAACATTGTGTGCCACGGGGGGCGGTACAAGAATTATGAACTCGTGTGAAGTAAAGCCCGCGCCTTCGGCTTGGGCTTTACTTTCAACACACAATTTCTTATTTACCGCCCTTAATACACAGTGTACTATTAAAAAACGATTTATTCTTTTCGTAAATTGGTTTAACACTGGCTGGCATGATCTTTCAACTGAACACTGTCGAAAAATTGAGAAGAAAAAAGAAAGATATGTGACTATCGTTAGGTAACTGTGATCAACTAAGTACGAGTTTTTGAGAATTAAGGGGTAAATCTGTTTTTTTACTGTTATGAACTAACTTTTTTATAAGGGGTTCCAGTGATTTTTTTTAATGCTTTGCCACTGTGGACAAAACTTGGGTTCACCATTACACACCAGAGTCAAAAAGAGTCAAAACAATGGATGGCTGCTGGCGAACGTCCCCAAAGAAGACAAATACTGTTTTATCAGCTGGGAAGGTAATAAATAATTTAGTACAGTAACAACTATTACTATAGTTGCTAAGAAAACCGGCCAAGAGCATGTCGGACCATATATACTCAGTGGTGGGTTCCGTAGTTATTCAAATATAGCTGGGCCAATTATGTTCGTAATCATTTTATTTTAAAGGTTTTTTAATCCTAATGCATGGTTTTTTTGGAACCCACGCATCAAAAGTTAGAGGACCCAGACATTTTTGTTTCAAATTCTAGAGTGGTTATCCCCGAAAATATTACTTAAAAAACCCCTTTGTTTTGGGACCCTAATTATTTTTAAAATACCTATTCAATGATACCATACTATATAGGATTACAGCAACATAAAACAAATCATCCCCACTTTACGTGTCTCTACCATTTTTTGACGTGGTAAATATGTATACCTGTACTAAATTTCAAATTTCATATTCTACTACACTCCGGCGAGGGCATTTTTTGTGTATTTATTTATCACAAATATTTGTTCCGTGGTCGTGGATGTATTATATATATCGTCGCTTGGTACCCACATCACAAGCCTTAATTGAGCTTACCGCCGTGGGACTAAGTCGATTTGCGTAAGATGTCCCAAGATATTTATTATTTATTTATTTACTACAACGGCCACTGAGACATACTACGGATAGATAGACGGACAGACGGACAAGGCGCAATTATAAGGGTTCGTTGACTACTAACTACGAATTTTCTGCCACTTTCTTACTATAGACTCTCATCTTAATGCATTAATAAGTACTTATAAGAAAAATGAATGTAGGTATACTTCTTAGATTCATTGCTATGGCATTTATCATAGAAAATAACCACATTCGGATATAGGTTCAACCACAATGATGGTATCTTAGTAATATATATGTAGAGAGACGTATAGTACTTGATGAGTTACATTTTTATGTACCGCATTTGGGATGGGACTAGTAATCGACAAACCGCAATACTAGTCGATTTGTCTGTAACTACCTGTTTAATATTTGTTTCACTTATTTGAGTAGAATCCCTGTTCTGAATATTGAAGTAATATAAACAATGTACAATCGAAAATATGCATAATATAATTCCTATTTTCTAAATTAGTAATAGTTATGGTAAGTATATTATCAAGATGTGTTGTGTAATTATAAATATTGACACTCATCAAAAATTAGGTTTTGGGACAGAGTATGTGCTCCAGGAGCTTTCTGGAAGATACAGAAAGGTTGTTTTTTTTCCAAAATATTTACGTACCTACTAGGTGCTAGGTAAGCAATACTATACTTAAATACTAAGAGCGACTACTTCTGAAACTTGAACTTACCTACGTAGTTTAAATTAAAAAATCCTCTGCTAATTCTCAAAAAATGCACTTATGTTTTGTCCTTGTACTTGAAAATATATCATGTGATATCGAAATCGTTTATCTTTTTGCTAATCCTAAAAAAATAAAACGGAAAAACGGGGAAGGTAAAATAAAATGACGTGTCTTAACATCGAAATTTAACCCCTCATACAAAGTGAGTGATTAGTTAGAGTTCAATAGTATGGAAAACTCAATTTTCCATGTATGCTTTCGATGTTGGTCCCATACTGAAAATTCATCGTAATGGTTGGTAGACTCTGTCGGTAGCGGGAAGGAACGTCGTCCCTTTCCACCCTGTATAGTCATATACCGACCGACTGAAAATTATAATTTAAATACAATTGAAGAAAAAAATGGACTATTTATCTACATAATGGATGCACCCCATGATGCAATAATTTGCTAAGGAAATTTTCAGTTGAATGATTTTTTTAGTATAATAATATTTCTTTACGAGTATGTTTTATTATTTCTGTAGTCTTCCACGAGTCTAAATACATACTATCAACTGATTATCTTCTGAATCTGCACCTACATAAATTACATAATATTAAATGAACTGGATGTTATTGAAATATATTTAATGCCATGAATTATAAATTAATGGCGTTATATAAAATCATAGCCCAAAACTTATCAAATTCCGATTGCAGGATTTTGCATTACATTATCGCTTTTCATAACTTTCGGTGAACTGAAAATAATGCAATATCGGTTTTACTATCAGGAAAATGTAAGTTTTCTGTGGATGAAGTGCGTGTATTTAATTTAATTAAGATGTCAAAGAATTTATTTCACAATATTCGTCTGAATGATTAAATGACATATATCGTGTATCGTATGTCTTCCAACCGTGCGAACGCACTTACAGTTAAGGGAATCGATGTCTGTACCATTTCGTACTTTGTCACAGTGACAACACTGACAACAATATGATATGAGGTTCCTAGCGACTTACACATTGATTGTCACTGTGACAAAGTCCGAAATTTCCTTTACTGTACCTAATTATTACTGTATTGCAAGGAGCAAGCTAAAATTATACGTAACATCATAAAAGTTCAGAGTATGTTGAACTTATCAGCGTTTTCTTAGCGATCTTCCTTCCTGGTTCTTAACATGGTGACCGCGTTAAAAATCAAATAAAACATTTACCTGTAGCCTCGATGCCTCGAAAACCCCCATAACTCGATGCGATTGAAGATGGGTAAAAACCAGTATGCTATACTGTAGACATCTGTTTACACACGTGTATTAAATTCTGTTATGAGATGACAAGTTTCCTCAACTAATTTCGTAATTCGTTCGATGTTGTGATTGATAAATAAATAGGCTTTAGGACGATCGTAGATAAAGCGACGTAGTGTAAAATGATCACCATAAAGCTTTAGTTCAAATATAAAAATAATATAACCTACATACTTGAGTAATGGAGTATATGGCATTAATTATGTAATGTAATAGTGTACGTATCTAATTGTATTATTTGAAAGCATTGTAGACGTGACGTATGACGATATTGGCGCTCTATGCATAAGAAAATATCCTTATCCCTATTATCATATAGCAAATAAATCATATATGTCTGTAAATTTAAATGAATAAATCTTATAGCAACGAAAACTACGATACACGGTACAAACAGAACCGTCATAGGCTAAATAGATATAGCTATACATATAAATCAAGCTATTAATGAGATAAATTGAATAGCATAAATAGGTAATAAGACTCGTGCACGGTTACACCTTTTTATTATAGTTTCTAGGCACTTTTAGGGTTCCACATTAAAAATAACAAATATTGAACCCTTACGAGTACCAACAATTTCCTCATTTTTGTATGTATGTATGCCCGTTCGTCGGTGATGTTCAGATTATTGTTATTATACTATAGAAAAATTATCGTTCAGTACTCCAGGTACATCAAATTTACTATCAATCCCAACCTTCTTTTAGTCTTCTCTCTTTTATTAACGGATTTTAGAAAAGGTGCAGGTTTTCGAACTGCTTTATTTATATACTATTATATTATACATGTCATCAAAGATATCCGATTGCGTTTTCGACCTTCGTTGCAAGCTATTAGATGGTAGTTAGGGCTTTTACGGAACTAGAAAGCTGAATTTGGTCATGAGACTCATGAGCAAATTGTTCAATCAGCCAACTTAATACAAACTCGAATATTTTTAATGCTTAAAATAAATAATTACCGTGCTGCGTTTTAAAAATGAATATTAAAATATATTAAAGAAGGGGCGGTAATGAAGAATAAGGATTTTCAATAAAAAGTACTTCGGACTAGCAATTTACAAGTTGCAGCACATTCTCAAAATTGCGGGATTATACTCGGGAATTTCCGAGAATTTTCATGAGAATTTGAGTATTATGACAAGGTATAAAATGTGCTTCAAAAGGCATTTGTATACAATGATTTTGGCATGATTAAATTGCAAGTGAAATTTAAATTTCCGAGAACATTATCTATAAAAGTTTCGCAACTTATGAAACTTCTCTTCGGTACATTGCTACTTCGAACGAAATCAGTAAGTAACCTATTTCAAACTACACAATTTAAGTTATTTTTAGTGTTTAGAAAATAAGTCTACTCTCAATACATAAATACACTCAATTTTGCATGTTATGTCTGCGGAAATGCTTCTCCTAAAGTCATATAATAGCGTGACGACTACGGAACCTTACACTAAGCGTGGCCCGTGATCTTGGCCGGTTTTGTAGATAAAACTGGCCGAAGGTCGGAGCAATGCACTGAATGCGTCAGATCTGAATACGAGGGACAGACATGGCCTGCACAAGTGCACATTTATAAAGACCGGTCGCAATTGTGTTGTAACTTCATACACGGGTTTGAAATTGTCTATAAATTAAAGTACTTGCAAATCGTTTTTGAGCTATGCCTTTGGTAACATGGTAACCTGTATGCTTATGATGGTACCGGGTCTAATCGTTTGTCGTCGTAGCCGTCACGTTCTAACAAGTATGCAAGTGCGAAAGCGACGCGTAGCACGATAAATAGATAAAACTGGACCATCATAAGCCACCTGGATCAGCCAATAATGTAAAATCTTTGATATTCCGTATGAGTTATACATATTTGCTTACTATACTAGCTAGCCATTACTATGGACAAAAAAAACAGCCTAGAGCATGTCAGTGTAGGGTTTCGTAGTTTTTATTCAATAACGGCTGGGCCAATTATGTTCGAATTAGTTGTATTTGAAAGTACTCTGCAAACTTTTTTGAAAAAAAAAACATCATTCTCACTTTCGTGTAAGGAAAGTACTTAATTTTTATATTTTATTTTGCCATATTATTGGCGTGATTCATATGTAGGTATACCTGTAGCAAATTGCAAATTTCTAGTAATAAGGGCTACTGAGCTATGCTGCGGATTGACAGATGAACAGCTGGACATGGCGAAGGGTTCCTTGTTTACTACGAAACCCCAAAACTTTAGTATCCCAGAGACATTTTTTCTCTGATGGGGATGGTCGACCATTAATTCATTATTTACATTAGCTTACGATTAAGTGGTATCCAATACAATATCGTGCATTTTTATTGCTGCTATGTCCTTAGCATAACAAGTTTGATAAAAAAATGCATGCACGCAGGTAAGCTGGCAACATACTCGTACTCAGGGGAATTTAAATGCCGTTAGCCCTTATGAGAGTGCAGGGATTTCCCTGGCAACCTACGTCAGCAGCGGAAAAGGCCATGCACTGAACCACCGGCCAAACTTCTCAGCCTCACCGTAGTATTCCGCTAAACGCTTAATTATATTAGAGTGACTCACTCACCTCGCTAATGCATGGCCGCGTTGACGTCTTTTGCCGAAAAACGTTGATCGTTTTAAAAGTACTTTTTGTGGGGATTTTTTCGTCGCTTGACTCTTATGACTTTTGTTTTGTAGTCGATACAATACATGTACTAATCTGTATAAATGTGGGAAAAAGTTACGATTACATTAATTAAAATAATATTTAATGTTTTCCATCGCTGTACCTTAATTGGTTAATGAATTATTTGTGTGAATTATTGTTGTTGTAAATAGGTAGGTAAGTACCTATGTACCGACTCATAATATTCATATTAATGTATTGTAATTTTCTACGTGTCGTTTGCCTCACTTCTTATTAGTCATGTTTTGTATTATTATTTATTTAAATTAAGAAATAAAAATCAGGTATTTTATTTTAAAATAATATTGTATGTGGACAATGCATGCTAATCGAAATGTGTAAATCTAGTATACACTACAAAGGACTATATTTGATTACCTTAGCACAAAGATAAACATACTTATGTTACCTACCTAGACTCTTAAATAGCAAAACCATTTCTCAAGTTAGTGGTTGTCTAATTTCTCTTAATATGTAACATTTATGACCAAGAACTACTATACCTTAAAAAATTACTAAAATCCTAACCAAGTACAAAAGATACTAGATACAAATAAAATAGTTAGGCAGTGGACTAGGGCTAAAATCTACATACATTCCCCAACTAGCATTATAAGTGCTAAAGTTGTACTTGTTACGCTTTCATGCCTAGAGTACTCAAATGATTTGCAATAAAGGCCATAGTCGGATTTTCATAGTAAGTCAGCCTTTAAATCAACCAGACTCTAGTATTTTTTTGTGAGTACCTCTTATGGTGAAGAATATTTCTGCTGAGTATCAACGTCCTATCGGTGACAGTTTTTGACTTATGATTTTTTTTAGTTTTTTCTTTAATGTGTTGTATCTCAGGATGTATAAAAGCGAATTGCTTCAAATTTTGAAATAATGTTCTTTATTTAAATATGCATCGAATTTAAAAAAATGAATATCGATTGTCGTATAAAAAAAAGAAAAAAAAAAGACCAAAAAATTTTTCATATTTTTTTTTGTGTACCTATGAAGTAGTGACACCTCTATTTTCTTTTTCTAATTATAGACCATACATTGGCCTATTAGTTGCCTAAGTATCAAAATTTTCCAAGCGGTACTTCTTACCAAAAATCGGCAATATGTGTGGTCAAGTTCTGCATTCAATCGGTGTTTTTCAATGTAGTATACAAA
>JALPQI010030204.1:0-11811 GCA_025490895.1 Thaumatotibia leucotreta
CAGCTTCATGGAAATTCCAGGAATATTGCACAATATTCGGGTACATGTCTTGCAGCTTACAGCCCAACACATAAAACATAGATTTGTTCCTATATTGCGTTACAGGACCATCGCTGAGAAAGTGAATCTTTTGAATGTTTGATGGCAGTGATGTCAGCACAGGTTTTAAATGGGCCCAAATTGCTCCGGCGTTATGAGACAAATTAGCAGACATAGTGCAGTGTGAAGTCGTAGAGTCTCTTAAGTAAACAACCACAGTATGCAATGAAATTTGGGTCCGCGAACCACCAAAATGGAAGCTTTGTATTTCCTGGTTGTATTTCGTACTAAAGTTTTCTGAAAAATCCATATGGACCACGGTTTCGTCTTCAGACAACGATTCTTTCAGGTTTTTAATGACATTATACTGATGTTAAAAGAATGCCGGAAAAATTTAACCATGTCATTTTCAATTTTTTTTATTATATCGGCAGGAAAGATTTCCTGGGTTTCTTTTTTACACTTCATTACAAACCGTTCCTTCTTAGTTTTCAAATCATATATGGGCTCTTTTTTACTCAACCACTGTTGCATTGTGATCGATTTTGAGTTATCAAATTCTGCATATCTCAAAGTTTTAAGGGAACACTCATTGCATGTTCTTTCGAGACATTTTTCCGAATATCGGTCGCAACAAAGCATGTTCAACATACTTTGATGATTATTTACTGTTGTCAGAATACCTGCCTTTTTCAGAGAAGCAAGTTGAAGGTCCATATTTTCGTGTACTATGCAAGCACAAGTATCACGGTTTGATAGTTTAGGAGGAACTACCCAAAAAGGTCGGAGCCGTGTAAATAGGGAATAGCTCATTTGAAATGGAATTGTTTTTAAGAACTTCCCATGAAGATTTTTCATACTGTCCTGTAGATATCTTTTCTGTTTTTTTCATTTGTTTACGTGTTATAAACTCTTTCTTGCCTGCTGCTTGACGGCTGTTACAATCATCCTCTAAAAATTGCTGAACTAGTGTTTGCACAGTACTTTTGACTTTAGTATTTTTTTTCTTCTGCTTAGCTCCTTTTTTTTTAAAAGTCACTGCTTTGTTTGGTAGTCTCCATAATTTGTATTTGTCTACCACGCTTCCGGCTATAGTTTGTTTGAATTTTCTTTTATCTTCATGACTCTTTATTTTGGTGTAGTTTTCCTCTAATTGAATTTTGATAACTTCTCCAAAAAGCGCTTTTTTCACTAACTCCGTCTTTTTAGTTATATCTTCGCTCAATTCTTCAATTCTGGTTTTCGGACTTTTTTCCACGGATTTCACAACTTTTTTCAATTGCCTTTTGACCCTTCTATATTTTTGACGCTGACTGTTCAGTTTAGTCTTTAACTTTGAAACTTTTGCTTTCATCTTGATTAATTGCTTATTTCTGATCTTTCTCTGTCTTTCACTTCTCCTTTTTGCTTCTATTGCTCTTTGATCTTGGTTCACAATTAGTCGTGGTGGAGGTTCACAAACGATGGGTCCTATTAGGTTACCAACTATTGGTTGTGCTTCATCATCAGTAGTTGATGGAGTATTTTCGCGTACAAAATTGTAAGTAGTATTTTTCAAGAGTTGTTTTTTCTGCCTGTACTTTGATGAATATTTTTTCCATTCTTTTCTAGTTAATCGTTGCTCCCGAGGCGTCATATCTTTAATATTTTTTCTTTGTCCTTTTTCTTTCTTTTTTAAATATTGCAGTCTTTGTTTCTCTTTGTATTCAGCTAATTGAATTGGGTCGCTTTTAACTCTAGCTAAGCGAGCCTTTTCGGCGTCTCTTTTCTTTTTTAGTATATCTTCTCTATCCTTACACGTGTTTTGTTTTTTTCTAGGCGCCATGATGTTTTAAACTGCAATGAGTAAAAAAAATGCTAAGACACGCTTGGAAAATCAGTACCCTAGAAGCACGTCAGTCCTTTGGCACAATATCAGACAGCGGACTGACGCCAACGGACTGACGTAATCAACATGAATTTGAGGTTATCTTCAGGACTAACGTTTGTTTTGGTATTTTCGAATATCAAAAAGCTACATTTTAAAAAACTAAAGATAACTACGTATAAATTAATACATACAACAGATTTACAAAGAAAAAACAACTCACCATAGGACTGAAATTTTGTCTGGATCGACACGTGTTCACAGGGCAAACACACCTCTAGCACTGGCATCAAAATGGCGGCCGAAAAATGGCGTGGTCTACAGCTACCTTTAGTACCAACCTTGAAATTTAACACGAATTTGAATTTGTGCTGCCGGTATTTAGCGGGAAATTCAAATTCTAACGACACACAACGGACTGACAAATAATTCTGAACACAAAGTTTATGATTATTTTTACAACAATAGTGAGAATATTATATTATAAAAGTTGTGATTATACATTATTAAATATATCACAGATTTTAGTGAAATAATAGGTATTCTTATATTAAAAGTAATATCTAATAAATTTGCTATTTGAGAGTGCGCTTAAGAGGTTGTGACACGCCAAAGTACTGACGTTTTGAGAGTACATTTAATAGTTTTACACATTTGTATCTAAAATAAAGAGCTGAAATTGGGTGAGCAAATAAAATGCATTTGATTGTTTTTAAATAAATTATAACATGTAACCATAATGTAATAATACATATTTTTACTGACTGATGACATCGAGTTGGACAATTTTTGTATATTCGCCCATATCATTTACAGTGCTCATGTACAAAAGTTTTGGTAGGTATAGTTTGGTCAGGATTTGTCTGTTTCGAGATGCTTTCGAGCATAGTCAGCGAGAATCACATCACTAGCTTTTTCTTATGCTACTAAAAACTAAAATAATTATATTTTGAAAATCTCTATATAGTTTTCATGACAATAAAATACGAGTGCGAATGAATATGCAACGTTTTAAAATTCTATTTTTTGTGGTCAGTTTAACACGCTGATTGTAATCCGCACGTAACTAAAATATGACTACCAGTATTTCATCTACCATCGATTTTGTGTTTCAGCAGTTTTGTCTATACCTAACAGTTGTTCCATTAAATTTATTATTTACGCAGATTGAGCGTACTAGACTTAAAGGTCTCCTTATGTAGATACGTAGCACAAAAGATATGAACTATTGTTAGAATTATGCAAGAGTCTGCTGGCGCACAGGGAAGTTCGTCCCGATCCCGAGATCATGAATAACAGAACAAACTTATATTCACACGTTTATTATTGTCAAATAATATAAGTGCGATACATTTTTATATGTTTTGATTAAAATAAGTTTGTAAAAGTTATAAAGGCTATAAATAATTAAAATATATTGGGACGACACAAATTACATGCTTACAGCGAGGCCACAGATAATGAAAGAGAACGAGGAGTCTACACTCCTGCCACAGATAATATCCAATGTAGAACATAGATTATATAAAAACAGTAATTCCAACACGCCTCCTTATGTTGTACATTGGATAAACCTATAATACAAGACTATGATGGCATATATATAACAATACAGATCAAAAAGGAACAAAGAGACTGACTAGTTAAAAATGACTCTATACATAACAACTATGACTCCAAGTCTTTAGTTAACATACATTTCAGTTTCAGACCCTTAACAAACTTAACATGTTTTTGTGTACTTAATGGTTTTGTAAGAACATCTGCTACCATTTCATCAGTACATAAGTATTGAACATTTATTTTACCATCATGTATAAGGTCTTTCACAAAATGATACCGCAAGTCTATATGTTTGGTTTTACGGTGTGAATATTCTTTGGCTAGTAACAATTTCTGCGCACTTTGATTGTCATTGTATACAGTGACACTAAATTGTTTATCAATTATTTCTGACAAGAAATTCCTGATAAAACATATATCCTTGCATACATCGGAAATACAAAGATATTCACTTTCTGTACTGGAAAGCGCAACACATCGTTGTTTTCTTGCTTCCCAGTTGATGACATTATTACCAAGTTTTACTACAAAGCCAGTATATGACTTGCGGTCAGTTATTTCCTGAGCCCAATCGGCGTCTGAAAAAGCATTTATTTCAAAGTTTCTATCCTTTACGAAATAAAGACCATGATTGATTGTACCGGCTAAGTACCTCAATACTCGCTTTGCAGTCCGCCAATGGCTTTCATCAAAACATGTACTGAACTGGCTTAATTGGCTACATGCGAATGAAATGTCTGGGCGTGTACAAACAGACAAAAACATTAATGAGCCTAGTAGTTGCCTATACTGATAAACATTGTCATCCAATGGTTTGTTAGACTTTTCTAATTTACAATTTACAGGTAATGGAGTTGAAACTGGTTTACAATCGGACATATTATAGCGCTCAAGTAGCCTCTTAATATAATCATGCTGGTCTAAAACAGTTACATTATTGTATTTGGTAACGTTCATCCCTAAACAATTTTTTAAAGTACCAAGATGACGTATTTCAAAGTGCCGTTTTAGCAATGATGTAACTGTTTGAATACAATTATTGTGAAACACATAAAAATCATCAACAAATAAGGCTATAATTATGTACTCAGTCTTATTTTTTCTTACATACACACATGGCTCGCATTTACTTTGAACGAAACCATTATCAGCAAGCAATGTGTGAATCTTAATGTTCCACATACGGCTAGCTTGTTTTAAGCCATAAATACATTTTTTAAGTAAACAAACTTTACTATTGTTAGATTGAAAACCGGTTGGCTGCTCCATGTAGATCTTTTCGTCTAACTCGCCATTTAAAAAGGCTGTGGTGACATCAATATGATCCATGCACAGGTCCAACTGATTTGCAATAGCAAACAAAATTCTTAATGTTGAATGTCTAACCACAGGCGAATAGGTATCGGAATAATCAATTCCTTCTTTTTGACTATAACCACAAGCGACTAGTCTTGCTTTATACCTAGTAAAGTTGCCTGTAGCATCAAACTTTTTCTTAAAAACCCATTTGTTTCTTACAACATTAACATTCTGTGGACGATCAACTAAATCCCACACTTGATTTTTAATCATAGAGCTCAACTCAACTTCCATGGCACCAGACCATTCCTCCTTTTCAGGTGAATTCATGGCATCCCGGTAAGTAAGTGGCTCGAGTGATGAACTTGCTGCAGCCAACAGTGACGATATGTGAAAATCATTATACCTTTCGGGAAAAATACCTCGAGTGCTCCGCACTGGGCGAGAGTTAGACGGAACAGCAGAAGCTTCCGCTAACATCGGCTCGTAGTCTGGAGATGCAACAGGGAGCGGTGGAGAGGTGACAGGGCTGGATAGCACCGAGTCCTCGCCGCTAGCCTCAGAGACATCTTCAGATGTGCGATATTGGTCAGACAGAGGTGACAACACTGGTAAGCTCGCCTCCTCCTCTGAAACCGATAAAGAGCTTCGATTACATATTTTATCATTATTCACATTGTCATCATGGCGTTTAGGAGTACTAAGACTATTATCAATGTCATTACTACCTATACTAATATCACAGTTAGTATTTAAAACATTATTGCAGCTAGAATTATTATTTTTAAAATGATCATTAACACTGACATTGTTAATAAAATTATCAAAAATAATAACATTTGCTCTTTGGGCCTCATCATTAGCATGTAAATTATTTCCAAATTTGTCCTCAAGAAAAACAACGCTTCTAGAATAAATAACCCTTTTGGGATTAACTGGATCTATTAAGCGATATCCCTTGCACGTCTCACCATAACCTACAAAAATATGCTGTTTTGCTTTAGCATCAAGCTTACGTCTCTTTTGATTAGGCACATGAGAGTATGCTACACAGCCAAAAACGCGTAAATGACGAAGATCAACACTAGATCCGGTCCATATACACTCAGGAATTCTGCCGGATAATGCACTGGTAGGCGACCTATTTTTTAAATAAATAGCCGTCATAACAGCTTCGCCCCAGTAGCGATCAGGCAACTGAGATTCCTGTAACATGGCTCGAGCTTTTTCAAAAATCGTGCGATTTACTCTCTCACTAAGACCATTTTGAGCAGGACTGTAAGGACAAGTAGTTTGGTGGATAATGCCTTCTTTTTTAAGGAAATTGGACAAATTTTTATTGCAATATTCAGTACCCTGGTCTGTGCGTAGAACTTTAATACGCAATCCAGTTTGTCTTTCAACTAAAGATTTAAAATTAACAAAATGATAACTCACCTCGGATTTATTCTTGAGAAGATAGCCGAAGGTGCGTCTTGACTTGTCATCAGTAAACGTCAACAAATAACGAGCTCCTCCCCAGCTGGGTACTTGAACAGGCCCGGCAATGTCACTATGCACCAGGTCCAGAAGGTTGGCAGCACGCCCCGCACTTGACTGAGGAAACGATGTTTCACACATCTTTCCAGTAAGGCAGGCGATGCACCGAGCCGGCACGCCGTCTTCAGGCTGAAAAACGACACCACACTCATGCCCTCCACCTAGTATGGACATACCTTTGGAATTCAAGTGACCTAATCGCTTGTGCCATGTAGAAAAAGGCACAACAGCAGTTGCAGCATTGGCACTCATGGTTCCATGCCCTTGCATGGACATAGAGTTACCTATTACGGGGTCAGGTCGAGTTTGCAAGACATTGTTTACTTTAAACTTATACAGACCGTCTTGTTTGTTAACAGAAAAAACCTTTTTGCCTGTGACTTGACATGTACTGTAAATATTACATTTATCTTTTTGGAAAATAACAACATAACCTTTACTAGTAATTTCACTAACAGACATTAAATTCTTAGATAGACCAGGCACAAATAGTACATTATCTAAGGAAACTTCAGGAGAAATAACAGTCTTACCAACAAATTCACTATTTAGTTGCTGTCCATTTGCAATAGTTATCACACACTTTCTGTTCTTGACATCATGCAGCAGAGACATGTCCCCTGTCATGTTTGCAGAAGCACCACTGTCCAAGACATACTCCTTAGAGTGGGAAACGGAGAAGGCTGAAGCATACATAGTGTGTTCCTGTCCATTCTTCTTTGCTTCATCTCTCTTTTTCTTGAAACAGCGACTCGCAGCATGACCATTCTTGTTGCAGTAAGTGCAGATGTTAGATTTGTTAAAATTAGAAGACTTCTTCCTGTTCGCCATAAAGGCAATGTTGTCTGTAGCAATATTACTTCGCCGGTGATCCTCCTGCAGTAGTCTGGTCCGGACTACCTCACTTGATAAGGTTTTGGTTAAACTGGCCGTCTCAAGGCTAGACACAAGCACGTTGAACTCTTCAGGTAAGCCCGATAGAAGAATTTCAGCTGTTTCTTCGTCGGCAATTACCTTTCCAATATCCGACAGCTGCGTGACGAGCTTAAGGACTCCGTCTATGTATTCTGACATGCTAGAGAAGTGGCTATATTCAACGCGATGTAGTTGTCGTAATAGTAGTACTCGCCGGTATAGCCCTTTGTCCTCAAAAGTGTCGGAAAGCGACTTCCAGGCTTCCTTAGCGGTCTTCGCAACGCGCACGTACTGGTAGAGGTTAGGTTCACATGAGAGACAAATTTTTGCCAAAGCACGTGAATCCCGCGTAGCATCGGTGTCTGTGCCATCAACGCAGCTCCACAAACCATCAAGAGTCAGCACCATTTTTATAGCGAATTTCCAATTGATCCAATTATCGATACCTTTGAGTTTTTCGATATTGGTTGAGGTTATGTTGCACGCGGTCCCGCCTTGTTGCGTCATGACTCGGGTAATCTGGTAACGACGTTTAAGGTTTTGCTTTCTTAGCTTACCTAAATTGATCTGCTAGGACCAGAACCTGTTAGAATTATGCAAGAGTCTGCTGGCGCACAGGGAAGTTCGTCCCGATCCCGAGATCATGAATAACAGAACAAACTTATATTCACACGTTTATTATTGTCAAATAATATAAGTGCGATACATTTTTATATGTTTTGATTAAAATAAGTTTGTAAAAGTTATAAAGGCTATAAATAATTAAAATATATTGGGACGACACAAATTACATGCTTACAGCGAGGCCACAGATAATGAAAGAGAACGAGGAGTCTACACTCCTGCCACAGATAATATCCAATGTAGAACATAGATTATATAAAAACAGTAATTCCAACAACTATCGACCAGAATATAGTAAATTACGATTATTACGAAATGCGTAAAAAAATAAGTTCGCCGTGCGAACTTCGGTGTTCTGGGTTCAGGGAAAGGGACAGAGATATACGACTCGTGTAGCCTTGTCCCTTTCTTTTGACCTAAACTGAATCGCATTAGGACGTTATGGCGGGGGCGTAGCTACTGCCGTATCTGCCGTATCAATTATACGGGGCCCCCGGGCCACGGGGGCCCCCAAAGTGTGTAAGGAAAAAGAATAAAAACTTTATAATTTATATTACCTCCCTCCTTATAGGGCCTCCAAAATTTTTTTATACGGGGCCCCGACAAGGCACGCTACGCCACTGCGTTATGGCACGTTATGGTAACCCCGCGGTAGCAGGGTTCGCGGTAGCAGGCCAGGCGACAGTCAATAAAATGAGCTATTAGTAAATCGTCAAGCATTCCTAATTCGTTGTTCAAATTTGTAAGCGTAAGTACTGCAATATATATATATTGCATCCGCAGCGAGCGAAGACGGTTCTTCACGCTCCAGTTGGTTTAATTAGGATCGTTCCGCACTGCAGCACTATCTACCGTTGCTCCGCTCTAGACAAATAATTTAATCAGTTTTGACAACATAAATTAATTAAATCGCAATAAAACATCGTCTTAATGCAGAATTAACACGAACCTAATCTAATACTACGTGCTTATTCAGACCTATAGTATTATGGACTCAATAACAAAGAGAAAATAGTAGAATTCGCCTACCAATATATTGAGGGAATATTACCTTTTTGGATACTTAGTAAAGATTTGGAAACTAAACTTTGGAACGAACTGTCGCAAGCGGTATTTCCGGACCGATACGACCTTCAAACCTTCATGAAAAGTGTGTACTCCCACCTTAAAGGCCGGCAACGCATTTGCGACGCCACTAGTGTTGGGCGACGTTAATTGCTTTCCATCAGGCGATTCGTCTGTTCGTTTGCCACCTATAGCATAATATAAATTGTTTCCAATTACTAGTTCGTCCTTTCCTCGTAAATTTTACTATGTCCCCTAACTTAAAATTCACATTTAAAACCAGTTTTGCACCTTGCTTGCTGCCATTGCTGAAAGTAAAAAAAAAAGATAATTATGTGCTAGAATCATGAATGTAGGATTAATATGGATTTGACAACGTTATAATAATAGCAAGAACGAAAGGGATGGTCTTATGAAACTTTTTACTAGTGGAAGTGAAAAGGAACGATAATCGTCCGTCCTTATCACTGTGCCACTATTTTTTGTGTGTGTGTGCATTAGATGCTAAATGTAAGTGCCAGACAAATGCGTTGAATACGTCACTAAGTGCCTGTGTGGCACTTTCGTCTTAGTAGTAAGTGACTATGTCTATCCCTCTTAGTGGCACACTATGTGCGGCCCCTCGGCTAGAATGAAATGCAGAAATTTACCTTCACTCTTCTTCAAAACTACTTGCAAACTAGTGTAACTGGCTTAAGAGCAACATTAAATTGTCGGGCAATACATTATCGCCGGTCCATCCCCCAATCAGTGTTGCCATTAACAGTGAAACTCCTTCGAACAAAACTGATTAACATTTCAATTAGATTGTCAGCGCAGCGTCGTGTAGAGTAATTTCATGAAACTTTTTTCGTAAGTTGCATTTTGTGTTATCATGTCGATTGTAATTAACTTATTAATAAATTAATTGAGCGAAGCGATAGTGTGACTGTATGCATGCTGTCTGGACGTATCTTTGACGACCGCCTACAAATTATTGTAACGATTTTATTGTAATGCATAGGTTGGTTCGCTAGCGCGGATTCTAACTTTATACGTACCTAAACCTACCCAAAGGTAGACGGGAAAATATACAGCCTCTGGTTGAAATGTTAGGCTTGACGGCGTTGGAAATAGATTTAAAGTTAATAACGTAAGTTGCCTACTCGGTATGAACGCGAACGTACAACGAAGAAGCTAATTCGATTTCCTCAGGAATTGAAGGAATGTGATTTCACGTTTTACAGACAAAACCAAATACCTACTAGGAATAGTGAAGCAAATTTATGGTCACTGGCGGCACCTATAGTGAGAAACACGCAAATATACAATAAATTTACTTACTTACCTACTTAACAATGCTGAATTTGACATGATGCTGAATCGCATGACCGGATTCATGCGATTCAGCAATAGCAAATATCAATCGCAGAAACTAAGATAGTTTTTGTAATTCGGGCGGTTTCCTCGGAATTCGTGGGGTGTTCTCGGAATTTATTTGTTTTTGCGGACCAAGCTGTAAAGCCGCGCCTTTCTGTCGTTTGTCAATGATTTGTGCGGTATATAGTATAATTCCAATTAACAGATGGAAAATATAGGTACCATTAAACCACCCAAATATGGCCCAATACTGTAACGTCTGTAACTACCACAATTTCAACGCCTAAATAAGCATTGGTCCATTTGTCCCAACTTCTTTTTGGCTTTGTCCAAGTTTCTTATTTTATTATTAATGAAGACTTTTTGCTTATGAATACGAGTAGCACGATTAAGTTTTGGACCATTGTTGAGAGTTGGACTATAAGTAGTGAGGCCGTGGTCTCCTATTTTATGCTGTACGCGGCGTCTGACGTTAGCGTCAACGTTCAATTCCACTCCTATCGACGTCTGAATGCAACGCACAGCGTCAACGGTCAATACGTTCGCCGCAGAGAAGAGCGTAACATAACAGCAGATCCGACTGCATCACTATCTTTTTCCCAACATTTATGCATATAAATATTGTTTTTATGATTATTTTCATTTTTATCATACAGTGCATTGAAAGATTAAATAAATTCTATTAATAACTCGTCTTTTTATTTATTAAACTTCGACATTTTGTTTGACGCGAGAGACGACGTTCACGCTGCAATGGTTCGAAAAGACTAGAAACGCGGCGCACAGCTTTTGATAGTCGCGTGCGACGTCAAGACGCCAACGTCGACATGTGAAAGAGACCACAACAGTACATACCTATAGTGAGCATTCAGACGCAGCGTACGACGTGACGAGACGCCGCATACGGCGTGAAATAGGAGACCATAGCGTTAGGTATTTTTACGTTACCCGAGTTGATTGTCATGATTGTCTATCGTATAAACTTTTATACGCTTATCTGTACGAAAGTATTGTAAGTAGGTAAGTAGATATTCGTGTAAATTCCTGGCAAGATATTTTTTACTATGTGATCGGTTTGTTTTGCTCTATTATTGAGTCAAACGTCCTAAATGGCTTTTGCAACATAATATGTATATGATAAAATTCAATAAAACATATATTGCTATTTATATTTAATACCCTAAAAAAATACAAAACCACAACTAAGTAGGTACCTATAAAATATAATGACAAATTCTTATAAAATGGAGTGTCCAATGAACGAACGAAACTAACTAGTCATAATACTTTAGAAAATTATACACTGCTGTCAGCCATGTTATTTATACTAATAATAGACTGTGCATTTAGCGCATACTACACAAAACTAAATCGCATCAGAGATAGGCTGCTTTCATCAATTATGATAATGCGTCGCAGCGCACGCCACGCAAGTATGTCGGCTTTCCGAATTCCCGGCATTCGGTGCGCCGGCGCAAGAAACAATGTTACTCATCACTCACATGTGGAATAGTTTCAAATCAACGTTGCAGACGGCATTT
>JALPQI010030209.1:0-12053 GCA_025490895.1 Thaumatotibia leucotreta
AGATTTTTAAGTACTGCTTTAGATATTTGGTAGAAACATACGGATTTCATTATCATCATCATCATCATCATATCAGCCGAAAAATGTTCACTGAAGAATCTAGGCCTTCCCCAAAGATTGCCACAAGGACCGGCCCTGCGCCACCTGCATCCAGCGATCTTCACCAGGTCATGAGTTCACCTTGTGGGGGGCCTACCCACGCTGCGCCTTCCGGTACGTGACCGCCACTCGAGAACCTTACCGCCCCAACGGCCATCGGTTCCACGCGCAACGAGCCTTCTTATGAGGCCTGCAGCCTTCCAGCTGATATAGTGACAGCGTGAGTGGATCGCGCAGCGCACGCCGTCGGGCCTGCGGCCCTCCAGCTGATATAGTGACAGCGTGAGTAGATCGCGTAGCGTAGGGCGAGCCGTCGGGCCTGCGGCCCTCCAGCTGATAGAGTGACAGCGTGAGCGGTTCGCGTAGGGCGGGCCGTCGGGCCTGCGGCCCTCCAGCTGATAGAGTGACAGCGTGAGTGGATCGCGTAGGGCGAGCTGTCGGGCCTGCGGTCCTCCAGCTGATAGAGTCACAGCGTGAGCGGTTCGCGTAGGGCGGGCCTTCGGGCCTGTGGCCCTCCAGCTGATAGAGTGACAGCATGAGTGGTTCGCGTAGCGCGAGCCGTCGGGCCTGCGGCTCTCCAGCTGATATAGTGACAGCGTGAGTAGATCGCGTAGCGTAGGGCGAGCCGTCGGGCCTGCGGCCCTCCAGCTGATAGAGTGACTGCGTTAGTAGATCGCGCAGCGCACGCCGTCGGGCCTGCAGCCCTCCAGCTGATAGAGTGACAGCGTGAGTGGTTCGCGTAGGACGAGCCGTCGGGCCTGCGGCCCTCCAGCTGATAGAGTGACAGCGTGAGTGGATCGCGTAGCGTAGGGCGAGCCCTCGAGCCTGCGGCCTTCCAGCTGATAGAGTGACAGCGTCAGTAGATAGCGCAGCGCACGCCGTCGGGCCTGCAGCCCTCCAGCTGATAGAGTGACAGCGTGAGCGGTTCGCGTAGGGCGGGCCGTCGGGCCTGCGGCCCTCCAGCTGATAGTCTCACAGCGTGAATGACTCACGTAGGACGTGCCGATGGACCTGCAGTCATCAGGTTGATAAGACTGAGAGTATGAGTATATCCCTCGGGTTCGCGTAGGTCGTACCGTAGGGCTTGCGGCCGTCCGATTGATAGACAGAGAGTGTGAGTCCCTCCGGTTCACGTAGTGCGTGCCATAGTGCCGTCGAGCCTATGGCTCTCCGGTTGATAGACTGCATGGATTTACCCTTTGGGCCCTCGGTTCGCGTCGGACTTTCCGTCAGACACCTGCGGTCCTCCGGTTGGTCGACTGACAGTATGAGTTTATATTTTATAGTCTCGAAATTCGACTTGTATAATGTGTTCAATATAAAAAATTAACCTTGATTTTCTCAATAGACCAAATTGATTGATATATTCCTTATTGTCAGATCTCTATTATCTAAGATATTGTATGAATAACACGTCCACTTGAGACACTTCGGGCATTCAAGCTGACATTTTTTTAGTGTCGGATTTCTAAAAACATATATCTATTCAGCAGGGATTCCCCTCTCGTTACACATAAAATTATGTCCATTACGTTTACATATGTGTCGTGATTCAAGCGCGAGAGTTAAATGCTAGCATGCATAATTGTATTGCATATTACAAACAACATCTTTGATCTAGAATAAGTAGATATAGTGTCGGTAATTAACTTTACAATTGCACTAAAAACTTGAAAATAAATTAAGTAAAAAAGTTTTAATTTAAACGGTTTTCATTGCACCAAAAACAAGAAAATAAAAATTTGTTGTAACTAACCGTAGATGCTACTTTCTGTAGATTAGTCACGTGAAACTATTATCACTGTAGTCTTCCCAAGTTGGATGCTGAAAGCCACGTTTAGCCTCTATGTCAGTGGATTAAGCGTTACTTAATCGGAAACTTTTACCAAAGTAAAATAAAAACGTGGGGCGTTATTATAAAGAAACATACAAGTTCAAAATATGAAATTGTAGCTTTAATTTTGCATTTAATCATCCTTCTGTTCCAACACTTCTACAGAGTTAAATAACTTTTATCAAAGCCAGAACAAAACTTATTACACTATTGCTGTCTTGATTTCTATGTTTGTTCTTAAATAAATATAGTAACTTAATCACAATTGCGTACGCCCCACGTTTTTATTTTAGTTTGGTAAAAGTTTCCGATTAAGTAACGCTTAATCCACTGACATAGAGGCTAAACGTGGCTTTCAGCATCCAACTTGGGAAGACTACAGTGATAATAGTTTCACGTGACTAATCTACAGAAAGTAGCATCTACGGTTAGTTACAACAAATTTTTATTTTCTTGTTTTTGGTGCAATGAAAACCGTTTAAATTAAAACTTTTTTACTTAATTTATTTTAAACTTACTTTTTTGTCGGCAAGTGTGATGAAAAATATTGTATGCATCACGGTAGGTAAGCGGAATACTAACTCGAGTCATAAAAGCCCTCCGCCTAACGTGGTCGGGCTTCTAACACTCTCGTTAGTAATTCCGTACTTACCTCCCTTGATGGACAATGTACTATTACATCCTCGCTCGGAAAAAACCACGCAGAAATAGGTGACGTTGTCCGGAGGCGAGCGGTAGCGACGTCTCTTCAAATTTCTCTCAGCCGGCTCGTTTGATGCGAATAGTACTTTAGGAGACGCTAAGTCAGCTTTGGCAGACGTATCGGCCCAAGTTCCTGTTACTCAAAGGCACTGATGTCATGCTGTTTGACGTTCCACCGGTAAGAACACTTTGACTTTTACATCCTCGCTCGAAAAAACCACGCGGAAATAGGTGATGTTGTCCGGAGGCGAGCGGTTGCGACGTCTCTTCAAATTTATCTCAGCTGGCTCGATTGATGCGAATAGTACTTTAGGAGACGCTAAGTCAGCTTTCGCAGATGTACCTGCCCAAGTTCCTGTTTGACGTTCCACCGGTCATCCTCACTCGGTAAAAAGGTTTAGACTACCACGTGGAAATAGGTGATATTGTCCGGAGACTGGTCGCTACGTCTCTTCAAATTTCTCAGCCCACTCGTTTGATGCGAATAGTACTTTAGGAGACGCTAAGTCAGCTTTGGCAGACGTATCGGCCCAAATTCCTGTTACTCAAAGGCACTGATGTCATGCTGTTTGACATTCCACCGGTAAGAACACTTTGACTTTTACGTCCTCGCTCGGAAAAAACCACGCGGAAATTGGTGATATCCGGAGGCGAGCGGTTGCAACGTCTCTTCAATTTTATCTCAGCCGGCTCGTTTGATGCGAATAGTACTTTAGGAGACGCTAAGCCAGCTTTCGCAGATGTACCTGCCCAAGTTCCTGTTTGACGTACCACCGGTAAGAATTCTTTGACTTTTACATCCTCACTCGGGAAAAAGGTTTAGACTACCACGTGGAAATAGGTAATGTTGTCCGGAGACTGGTCGCGACGTCTCTTCAAATTTGTCCCAGCCTGCTCGTTTGATGCGAATAGTACTTTAGGAGACGCAAAGTCAGCTTTGGCAGACGTATCGGCCCAAGTTCCTGTTACTCAAAGCATTGATGTCATGCTGTTTGACGTTCCACCGGTAAGAACACTGACTTTTACATCCTCTCTCGGAAAAAACCACGCGGAAATAGATGATGTTGTCCGGAGGCGAGCGGTTGCGACGTCTCTTCAAATTTATCTCAGCCCGCTCGTTTGATGCGAATAGTACTTTAGGAGACGCCAAGTCAGCTTTGGCAGATGTACCTGCCCAAGTTCCTGTTTGACGTACCACCGGTAAGAATTCTTTGACTTTTACATCCTCACTCGGGAAAAAGATTTAGAATACCACGTGGAAATAAGTGATGTTGTCCGAAGACTGGTCGCGACGTCTCTTCAAATTTCTCTTAGCCGGCTCGTTTGATGCGTATTAGTACATTGTGCATCAAGGGAGGTAAGTACGGAATTACTAACGAGAGTGTTAGGCTTTTATGACTCGAGTTAGTATTCCGCTTACCGACCATGCATATAATGTTTTTCATCACACTTGCCAACCAAAAAATAAGTTTTAAGACATAATATTATTAAATGACGTACTGACATTTCTATTACTCCCTAGGGAATTTCACTTTTCTATTACTCCCGCTATGCGCGCAAGCAATGGCGCGCTTAGACAGCAAGTGTGATGAAAAATACTTTAGGAGACGCTAAGTCAGCTTTGGCAGACGTATCGACCCAAGTTCCTGTTACTCAAAGGCACTGATGTCATGCTGTTTGACGTTCCACCGGTAAGAACACTTTGACATTCTTACTTGCGATAATGGGCTGGTCAATCACGATTGGAGATAGATGATGCCATTCGGAGCCAAGCGGCCGCTACGTCTCTTCAATTTTCTCTCAGCCGGCTCAGTTGATGCGAATAATACAATATGTTTTGGTAGAGTATAACCTCGTAAGGCCCAACGTCCTATTTTTAGGACAACAAAATTTACTCATAACGGCCCATGACGTCATATTTTTCAATTTGTAGGGCCCAAAATTAAAAATAAAATGTCCTTTTGGACACTGGGTTATTATTTCACTTGTCCTAAAATTAGAATGGGCCTTACGAGGATAACAAGGTGGTGACTTAACCCTTAAATGCATAGTGATGTATGTATGCATCATGTATTCTGGACTCGTTGACAGCATCTCAGAATTCAAATTTGAATAAATTGTTGTCAAGGTCATGCATTTAAGGGTTAATGAAATACATAGGCTGAGTACACGAGGACATGCTGTGCAGCGGTCCATGTTCTATCGGTAAGAAAACTTTGAACTTGACTTCTTCGCTCGCCAAGGTCGACTAGTTTATTAAGATTGAGCATAGTGATACCATTTGAAGTCGAGCCGACGCGTCGACGGATGTCCAACATACCGTGTTGCGTTGCATCGAATTGTAATTTAAATACAAAATTTACTGTCTAAAGATTTAAAGTCCTTTGGCATTTTTTGACAAAGCTTTAGGCTCGGCTATGACTTTGTCAGCCTCCGTAGCCTAGTTGGTAGTGACCCTGGACCCCCTACGAAGCTGGAGGTTCCGGGTTCGAATCCCGGCGAGGGCATTATTTGTGTATTTATTTATCACATTTGTTCCTTGGTCATGGCTGTCTATGTATTTAAGTATCTATATGTATCTATCTATTATATATATCGTCGCCTGGTACGCACATCACAAGCCTTAATTGAGCTTACCGTGGGACTAGGTCGATTTGTGTAAGATGTCCCAAGATAATTATTTATTTTTTTATGACAGTGGGCTGGACGGGTCCGGCCAGAAGTTATGATTATTTTGATGTGGAATGATAACGAATACCTACCGGGTTAGAAGCTATAATAGACAAGTTTTTAGTTCGATGCAAACTTTAACTCCAAATCTCTTGTCCCCAGACGAACATCGCCGAGCTAACAAAATGCCCGGAAACCCTCAAAGTGTACCAAACGATGTTCCGTACCGTCAAAGAGAGCGAGACTGTGGACTGGCGCCAACATTGCTTCCTAGTGCAAAGCAGCGGCGCCGGCCCGGGCGGGGGTACTAGCGGCCCGCGGTACTTCAGTGCCGAGACTAGACGAGAGTTGCTACGGGTGGAGGCAGCTTGGACTAGCAATATCGTCAACTCCGTCACCAGGCTACAGGTATTGGCTAAGTTTTTTTTACAGGGGAGCGCGGTATACTCCATTTCAAATACCATGGCCCGATGGCACTTAAAACTTAACCATAGGGCTTATAATGTTTGTCTTTTGTTATCTAATTGGACCACTTCAAATCAGGACGTGCCGGTGCAATCTGCATGCAACTAAAGCGAGATTGAGACATTTAGGTACTTGAAAATAAAAATACAAACACACATAATACTTATTAACGATATTTTTTAAATAATATTTATATGCAAAATGTATATTACCAACAACCAACATGTAATCATAAAGGAAGACAGATAACAACTAATCTGACATATTAATTGCATTAACAAAGTTTATTAAACTACCCGCGAATTTACGATCATGATTATTAGGCTGCGTGTAAAACACCCCGCCGCAAAAAAGTGTGGTCAGGTTTCTTTTGTTATCACTAATCCTATTGTTTGCGTTTTATGACCGTTTTAAGTGGAATCGGGCCATGGTGTTTGAAATGAAGTATAATTCGTAGCGCCGAGACTAAGTTGGTGTTGGTGCAAGTAGAGGCCGCATGGACTCGCAATATCGTCAACTTTGTTACCAGGCTGCAAGTAGAACGGGACGGACTCAAGTTCACAACCGCAGATTGAGTGTCACAATAGTTTAGTCTAGTTTCTGTCAATGATCCGTATTAGTTCGACAAACAGTTGCGTTCAAGGTCCGACCGAGACCCATATTTTAGTCTCGGCCGAGACCGAGACTTGGTAGAAAGGATAAAAAACGTATAAATTACATAAAAAATCCCTAGCAAATACCTTTAGTAAGTCCAACGTCAAACGTCAATTTGTTTTGGATAATTTCATTTTTTGATTTTTTTTTATGCAAGTACCCCAAAACGGGTATTCGAATTTTAGGTATTTTTATCGATAATATGATAGGGCTCGCTTACTCTCAATTATTCCTTCCGTTCATTTTAAAGTCAAATTGAAGTCAGTGCATGTGAATATGACACCAATAAAATCGCAGTAAGTTCGCGAGATGGCGTCAAGCTCGCCAATTACAGCTCATTACGAATCTCAGCCACGGCCGAGAGTCCCGGCCATTTTTGGCTGAGAGCCGAGAGGGATATCTCGGCTCGATTTTTGGCCGAGAATGCCGAGACCGAGATCTCGATCGGACCTTAGTTGCGTTTCGTTCACTTTTGAGCGTTAACGATTCGCATCTTGGCTACGCACACTGATCCAGTAATATTATCTCAGTCACCAATCTCTGGGTAAAGCAGGATGGCAGACTGACTCTGTTCTCTCTCAATATGTAGGTAACTAATTGTATTAAACATGTAGCAAGTACTTGCTAATTAGTATAGTAGTCAAATCTTTACATTCGTTAACATTTCTGAACCAAGATATCAGATTTCCTCACCTATTTTGGAAACTTTCCTATACTTGCTCTAACAGTCTTCGGACACAATAAAACTAATTAAAAACGCTTATCTTGACATAGAATATTTTATTATAATACCTAACTTAAAATTGTTCTTAATAGAAAAAAAAACAACTAACTCAAATGAAATAAGGAATTTGTGATCAACTGATCACCTTCTCAATTAAAATATAGTCAAGTTGCGTAAGTGAAACATACGTTCCTGTTTCCCCAGATATGTTTTACATACCCCTCATTCATAAACCTCTACTAACTTAGCAAGCTGTACCCAGGGCCGGAATTAGGGGGGGCAACCGGGGCTACAGCCCCGGGGCCTCCACGAAAGAGGGGCCCCACAATAGAGATTTCAAAAAAAAATCTAATTGTAACTAGTAAACACTAGTATTTTTTTTTTGTTTAATTGGATTTTTCGGCGAAAAGTGCTCGGAAGATTCCGTTCGTTAACGCTAAAATTTAATTTGACATAATTTTCGTTTCCGATTATATTTATATGTTTGTTAAATGATGAAATAATCTATACTTGTTTCCACAAAAAAATATTTATTGAAAAACTTGACTGAAAAAAATTGTCTACTTTATTTGAAAATATTTGGGGGCCAGGGGGCCTCCACTCCTTTGTTGCACCGAAGCCTCTCAACCTTTAAATCCGGCCCTGGCTGTACCGTTTGTCTCTTCCCGTCTTATAAACATACCTATTGATAATATCGAAAGGAAAAACGATACTTATCGGCTTACTAAGTTAAGAGACGTTTATGAATAGAGGGGAAATGAAGCGTTCTAGTTTCCCCTTTGTTTCACTTAGCCAACTTATAGAATGTATACTTGGTTTCCTCAAGCTCATTTCAATAGGGATGATGACTGTTGTTAAAATAAATTATTTAACATTATGTACGACATAATACACGAAGAAATTATTACTAAAATGTAGATTGCAGTATTTTTTGTACAGAACTTCTATGTAATAAATTGAAAAGAACTTAAAAGAGTAGATCATTTGGCAGTACTCAAACGTGACGTCACTTTTGAGTATTTCATATAAAATTCTATAGTGGTGATCGTTTTGACAGTTAGAAAAAAGATGGTGATTTGACTTGCCAGTCATCATGCCTATTTCAATCTATAAACTATTATATAAATTATAGTACTATCTAAAACCCAATTTATCTTAATTCACGTGTGACTACTAGACGTAATAGTCAAATCGCGGGCGTAGTGACGCGAAATAATAATTTATAATATACCATAAGGGCACTTCTATGAGCGTTTCAACCGCTGTGACTTCGTTCACTCACTTCTACTAAAATATCCAAAAATATATGACTACATGAGGCTCCCGCGGGAATCGGGTAATAATACTGCCACCGAAGTCATGGCGGTTAAACGAAATGTCCATAAATTACGCCTTTAAAAATTTGCTTTTCTAACGGAAATATATCTTGCCTGGAAAATAGCTAAGTATGCTTATCGTCGCCCGATAAAGTTTCTTGTAGACGAACGGAGGTAGTTCTCCACCAAGCGTTGTCGTGCCTGCGGATACGGTTCAATGCACGCAGCGAAATCTTCTCTCCCCAACCTTTCAACAAAACAAAATTCTGATTTCAGATCCTGTCAAAATAGTACATTACGACACAAATGAAATTCGAAAGGAGTGGCGATGTTTTAAAACACGACCGAAGAGAGGGAGAGGGAGGAGGGAGGTGTTTTTAATCGACACGAATTTCCTTTTTGCACGTGTCTCGTACGACGTTTTTTAGTGCAGATGGCCCTCCGAAGTTTTGGACCTGACGTAAAATGAGCCACTTCTCGCACTAGCGCGTAAAAAAGGCACTATCTGCGGTTTACGACCATTTCCATTATTTTTACACTCGCCATAAGTCCCAGAAATAGTCACGTGCCTTCGTACGAATCTGTCATTCTCATACATTTATTGAAATAAAAATTACTATCGCTTATCGTATACGATTGTAGAATGACACATTGGCTAGGTCTACTGCAGTGGAGTAAAATATGCTAAGAAAAAGAATACTGATGTCGGATCCCACAGACTGATATTGATAATAAGGTACAGGTGTAGTGAGAAATTACTTGCCTTCGGAAACGTTCGTAAACACATGCTGTTTCAGGCAGTGTCACCTAGTCTGACTGAAGTAGCATGACAGCTATTACTGTCAGTCTCAGTGAGATAGACTGAAACAGCATGACGTTGACGAACGTTTCCGAAGGCAAGTCATTTCTCACTACATATGTACATATGTCACGTAACCATCAGTTGCAGAGAGCTAAGATAACATTTTAGAAGTTCTTCGCGTCCAAAGAGTTAATAATGAACCTCGTGACTTACGCGTACGTCTCCGTGATTTCTAGTGCAACAACTGTGTACGTTGCCTGCTCGTCAGGATGCAATAGGGTTGTTTCACCAAAGTGGGCTCCATCGTTTAAGTGGTTTACCTGGAAAATTATCCAATTATGTCATCATAAATAGTTGTGATCCATTTCATTATTGAGTATCACTTTTTAGGAAAGAAATAGGTATCAGGTTCAGTCATGCACAGGCGTTTTGAGAGCGCAGCGTTAGTGTGGCGCGATGATAGCGGGATCGTCACAGAACACCATTTCGTCTCAACGTCTCATCGCGCCGCACTCACGCTGCGGTGTCAATCGACAAGCATATTTTTGACAGCGACGTTCCAGGGGTTAAGCTAAGCGTTAGCGATTGGCAACTTGTCTGAGCAGTCTGGTAACGACAGTTTGCTTTCCCATTGCATATAATTTTTGTACGAACCTCTTCTCCATTATCATCCACAAACGCCACAGTCCCGTAATAAATGAAATACATGCTATTCATCACCTGCCCACTTTTCATTATTTCCTGTAAAAATATGATTCTTTTAATTCAAATAAATATAAATAAATTATATCTTTCGGTTACCGCGAGGATTGCTCGTGAAATAAAACTACGAACTATGAAATAAAACTATGACGTTTTCATAGTTTTATTTCATAAATTAATTTATATTTTTGAATTATCTTACACAAATCCACTTAGTCCTACAGTAACCTCAATAAAGGCTGTTATACTCTAACACGGCGCAGCCTTAGGTAGATACATAAAATACAAATACATAGAAAACAGCCGTGACACAGGTAAACATATTTTTGTGATCGACACCATCGATGTCATGATTCGAACCTGGGATCTCCCGCTCCAGCGTTTTATACACCGTGGGCTGTTTAAACCCGACCGATTTTAACAGTGTATTCCTGACCACATTTAGAAACTATAATGTCATATAAACTTTTCTGGATATCGCCTAGTTTCAGAGTTATTACCAATTGATAAAAAAACATATTTTCTAATTGTTACTCAGTACAAAAGGTCTTTTAGCCATTAGGCGTTGGTGCCATTAGTCTCACTAACCTCATAGATGTCAAAACGTAAGAAATAAAACCTTTCAAAATGAGGTTTTACTAAAAAAAACTTTTTTCCTTTTTATCTTAGAATACATTTTTTCCGCTAAAAATGACAAAACTCATATTATATTTTTTATTTGTTTTTACATCATAAATGCGTGGTTAAAATCTTTCGGGTTATAAGAGCCCAGGTTATAAGTATATCGATATAATGATACTTTAGTTATTTACAAAGCGCTACGAGTACATCTTACTCTTGTCAGCCTCCGTAGCCTAGTTGGTAGTGACCCTGTCTACGAAGCTGGAGGTTCCGGGTTCGAGTTCTGGCGAGGGCATTATTTGTGTATTTATTTATCACAAAATATTTGCTCCTTGGTCATGGCCGTCTATGTTTTTAAATATCTATATGTATCTATCTATTAGGTATACATATATATCGTCGACTGGTACCAACATCACAAGCCTTAATTGAGCTTACCGTGGGACTAGGTCGATTTGTGTAAAGATGTCCAAAAATATTTATGTGCACATACACTATACCTACAGTGTACAAATAACCAGCAGACGGTGTTAACAATGGTATGTACCTGTCCTGGAACGTAAACCTCTTGCTTGAGGCTAAAGATAATAGTGTTGGTCAGCGTCATAGGAAATCCTTTGAACAGCAACGCATTTACCACCAGTCGTTTGCACGAGTGCATGTTGATATCCTGCTTGATCTGTTCATTTATCGTGTTCAGAATATATCTCTCGTCCATATAACTTCCTCCAAACTTGTAATTGATAAACATCCTTATTTTTTTCTGCAAATCCTTCGGTAGACGCTTTATTTTCATGTATTTTTCCAAGTCCCTCAACGCGCCATCGAAAATGAAATTAGATTTGAAGCATAGAACTAAACGGAGCACAGTCATAAAGCAATATATTAAGAATACTAAACTGACGATATCAGTTATGCAATTTTGGATCATCTCCGGTATGACGTGGTTTTGTACTGGCATCGCATAGCCCGCCCCGACGCACCTGCTAGTCACGTGGTATAGATTCGTGACGAATTTGAAGAATGCAGGCGTTTTTACGTTGACGTCCAATCGCTGTAGCCAATCTCTCTCTGGTTGTCCCAAGTTTTTCATATCGTAAAAATGCGTGCAGATCGCTGGCACTTGATACTGCCAGTAAGTCATCCAATCAAAAAACATAATTAGTCTGAACATGACCGTGAATATTACGGTGCAAAAATAGGGTATATCGAGCTGTCCCATAATTGATTCTCGTTTTTGTAGCATTGATCTATGTCTAATAAGTTTTATTGGGAAGAAAATCGTGTGGGACGGGTACTGACAGTCGCTAAAAGGCTGATAAAGTTGCCACGGTATGAGGGCGATCAAATCTAAAACGAAACCCTTTTTGAGATAATTTTTTGCTATGGCTTTGGGGTCAAGAATGATTTCCTTGTCGTCTTCGTTGGTATAGCCTGAACAAAAGTTGACAATAATTTCTAAGA
>JALPQI010030211.1:0-10070 GCA_025490895.1 Thaumatotibia leucotreta
AACACATTAATTAGATTTAGGCGACACAACTGCGTGGCTCCGTTGCGTCGTCTGAGCCGGGCGTCGTAGGGTTCGGCAGGTTGCCCCGAAACCGCCGAAACACATAATACACACACACACGATATACATAATAGATACTTAAATAGATAGACAGCCATGACCAAGGAACAATTATTTGTGATAAATGCCCTCATAAGTCATAAGTCATTTATTCATAAAGCCAGTTTATACGATTTTTGATTGTATTTGTAATTTTTGTGATATTATGTGAAATGAAAATAAAAAAAACATACTTTGTTTATACGTCAAAATATGGGACATACTTCATTATGTCATACAAATATACAAAAATATAATTGAAACAATTGAAATTACTAACAATTATTATGTGGTAAACATTAATACAGTACGGATTATAATATTGTAGCATTTCCTTTCCCCAGATTTAAAAATTCGTCATAGCTGTAAAACGGGTGCTCAACAAGCCAGCGTTTGAGGCGAAGTTTAAAACTGGTCAAACTCTGGGCGCCGGTGATGCTTTCTGGCAGATTGTTGTATACCGTGGGCCCCATGACATGAGTGAGCTTGGTCGTTTTTACCATCCTACGGGGCACGCCGACAAGCTTGTGGGCGCCACGTGTGTTGTAGTTGTGTACCATGTTATTCGTTTTGTACGCAGCTAGATTTAACCTTACATTATACAGCCACCTGCAAGATGACTATCGCTGGTAATGTCAATATTTTCAGTTCTTTAAAGTACGGGATAAAGTACTCGCCGGGATTCAAACCCAGAACCTCCAGCTTCGTAGGCAGGGTCACTACCAACTAGGCTAAGGAGGCTGTAGATCTCCGACATCTCCGTAAAGGACTTTCACATTGACGGGTTAGTTAATAAATACTTACTGTCTAATTCATTAACGTCGAACGTATCCTTGACTTTCCAATTCATACGGCTACAGAAAAGTAACTCAGATGTGCCAAATAAAACGACTGTCAAGTTACAGAACATTGCGCTATAAACCCGAATCCAAAAGGGGTGTTCAATAATATCCGGTAATTTTGGGAATCTCCGAAATTGTTTTGTAGCTTGTACATTATTTTTTTGGAAGAATAAACTTTGTTCAATATTTTTATAGATTCCGGAGAGGTCATCTTATTACAGGTAACTTTCCCTGTGTGTCAGCGTCCTTATCCCAGCCATACAAAAAGTCAAACCTTCGTTAGAAAGCATGACTGGCACTTCCATACAAATTCTGGATGGTATTTAATTCGTTCTAACTCCTTGCTGGTTGGGAAATCGTTTTGAGAAATTAAATGAGTGAAACTTGGACTACAGTATGGGGTTCTTCAAAAGAGGAGTGTACAAGTTTTTATTGGGTCGGCAACGCGCATGTGACACCCCTGGGGTTGCAGGCGCCCATAGGTTACGGTGACTGCTTTCCATCAGGCGGGCCGTATGCTTGTTTGCCACCGACGTGGTATAAAAAAAAACAATACAAAAAAATTGAAAATGTAATGTATGTAATAGAATTTAACAAAATATGCAGTGCTTATGCTTAACCGGCTGGGGATTGTGATATGAGGGAGTTATCATCAGCCTATGATAGTCCACTGTTGGACGTAGGCCTCTCCTATTAACTATGCGCATAAACGCATTAGGAGGAAAATACCCATAATCGCCACGCTGGGCAAGCACAGTAATGTGTCCACTATGATGACGCTGCTGCCCATCATCAATATTTTATCAAATAATGGTCAGTGTCACTTCAATCCCTTAGTCGACTCTTACCACACCCGCAGGAGAAGTTGGGGGTGGTGACAAATGTATTCTTATTGCCGTCACCACACTGTATGAGGGAGTAGTCCCCATCTTTTCGTTTACTTGTTATATGTAAACTTCTTCGTTTCCAATTTCCATATTTTTTCCCAACTAGTTTCCGTAAAAATAGCTTCTGTATGTTATTGGGAGAACGTTCTAGAGAACGTAAGTCGGCGTTAATAACGTGGGGACAGCTCATGTTACAAAGCTAAAATAAGGTGTATATAAAATGCTCAAAAATATGTGCCAGTGCACCTTTATTCTGTATAATAAGAACGTCGTAACATGTTTATAAGAGGATTATTTTGATACATGTTTTTGCACTTGGCTGTACGGCTACAGATGACAGGCAGAAATTATACAGGGTGTAAATCTAATACGGGCGAAGCTCTTAACGAGAGTTAGTTTACGATATAATAAGTACATTCAAATAACTTTTACTTAAAATTAGAGCAATAACATTATCCTTACAAAATAATTCGGCGCGCAATGTAGAGCAACATACGCGAGTTAAACACTCGTTGACAGCTAATTTCAAAAGCAGATGACATAACTGCCATATCAACAATGACAAATTTTCGTAACTACATTGCTGCTCCGATAATCTTAAAAAAAATCTGTAAGAAAATTAAGAGTAACTTAAAAAAACCTTGTAACCCATGATTACACTAATGAATCCCATGGACCCATTCCTGGTTTAATTGATCGCCCGTATTAGATTTACACACTGTAGTATATACCTAATACCTACAGTAACATTTGCATTTAGCTAGTTAGGGATTTAACATAAAGTAGGTATAAATATTAGACCGTATCTCCTAACCTTCCACTTAAAAAAAATCGTTTCAAACCAGACAATTTGTGTCTCACGGTTTTCGTCATGCTTGGCATTTCGACAAAAACAGTAGCACAAAAAACCACTCCAAGGGTTGCCAACACAAGTGGATTCGAGTGCTGTTTGTGAAATTACTTAATTCTACCCCTGAACAACCGAACAGGCACTTAGGCTGGTCTCATCGCGAGCTACTAAGCTATGAACTATCGGCTATAAACACGAACAAAAAATACGCACACCGCTATTCGCTATTCCGCTATACTTATTAAACCTCGTATGTGCTACATTTACTTGATGGGAAACACACCCTTATTCTCAGTGAAAGAAAGGCGACATTTCTATGAATTGATTGCTGTTGATCGGAGGGTTAGTAAGTAAGACGACAGAACTCAATCGTTACAAGTACTACTTGTAACGATTGAGTTCTGTCGCGGTTTTGACAAAAAGGTTTTTTACTGTCAATCGTGACCATAATTAAAGTTTCAATACATTCTTATTCGGTAATGCAAACATACAATAATTATTTGTCTGCTTACCGTAAAATTGGCTATAATTAAGTTTAATTCGGTATCTTTCTGTAATTGTCATTACAGGCCAATGAGTTCGCATATGGCAAATTGTAAAATTACTGTTAAAGTAATATTATAGGCCCGCCAGAATTCACCAGTTGTCCAGACGTCGCATAATGCTATTTAAAAAGGTTAAATTATCTGTATTTGCCTAAATTGTATGTATATTCGTGGAAATATACGTACACAAATACCGTATTGTCATGTCAAATAAATCAGACATGAAGACTTTCATGAGGACCATGTCGTCCCGGCTGCACGACACCTCTGGATGCTTAGCCAAGTTGCCAATCGCTAGCGCTTAGTAGCGTATCGTAGTTTTCCCTCTCTGTCACTCTTTCATATTAGTGCGACAAAGACAGTTAGCTGCCTTTCGCTAACGATCGACGATTAAGCGCTAGCGATTGGCAACTTGGCTAAGCACCCTGGTGACCCAAGGGCTGGCGCTTACCTCGCACAAAGAATCTCTTTATCGATGCAGCGAGGTATCGCCGCCAGTGTCATGGACACCATGCCGCAGGCGGATCTTTTGGAAGGTATTTTTTTTATAGATAGATTGTTTAGATATATTTTAACTAGCTTTTGCCCGCGGCTTCGCACGCGTAGATTTTGGACTTCTATGAAAAAAAAAAATGTTTTCAACCGACTTCAAAAAAGAAGGAGGTTACCATTTCGACCGCATGTAGTTATATACATGTTACACGGAATCCTGCGAACAATAAATGCTATTTTGTTTTTTTTTCTCAGGAGATTCAAAAGTGGCCTAAATAAGTTTTAATTTTGTGATATTTTTTTTAGTTTCGCCTTAAATGCCACAAATATTTAATCGAATGTTGTTTCAAAGACAACGGTTCAAGTATTTTCATTTCATCGACAAGTCATTCTGTCAAGGAATACCCAACTAGCAAAATATAGTCATATAGAAGTTGAGACAACGTTTTGCATATAACTTGTAGTCCTATTTGGTTGGTCATATAAACGTAAGGTAAACGGTTATAAAAGGCGAAAGTGGCGCAAATTATAAGACTTATTGGTGAGATAAAGGTTAAATAAAGGTTTGCATGGCGACTTAAATCGTTTATTAAAGGTATTGTAACGATTAAGGAATGACCAAAACGTTGTATAAAGAGTACAACAAAAACCTTTACGCGACCTAAATATCAAATAAATGTTTTATAACTGACGATTTTGTTTTATAGAAGGTTTAGTGTAATCCTTACTCATTGCTTATCGGACTTTTAAGTCAGCTAAACATTTTTACGTTTTATTTATAAAACTGCTCCTGACATTTATTTTAGATACGCGCAAAACTTGGTGTGTGTGACAAAAAGTGTACGGAAAAATAATACAAGGTAATTTTATAAGTTTTGTAATGGAAATTATTGTTCTATATATTGAGCGTTTGCACATTTGGCGTGAGCTGAATTCGTATGGGAAGGTCACTTTACTGTTAAAGTTTATGATGATATACAGTTTTTTGCTGTCGCGCTCTTAATACAGGGTGTTTTGTTTTCGACCGTTCAAATTCTACGTAGTGAATGTGTAGGTCATACTGATCAACTTTTACTATGGGGACAAAGTCGAAATCGCGAAAAAAAAATCAGCTGTTTCATACATTTCGGCCGGCGTAATGCCGCCAATTTGTATGAAACAGCTGATTTTTTTTTCGCGATTTCGACTTTGTCCCCATAGTAAAAGTTGGTGAGTATGACCTACACATTCACTACGTAGAATTTGAACGGTCGAAAAAAAAACACCCTGTATATTCGAAATAATTATAATTTATAACGATATTCCTTCATATTTTATTATAGTTAAGGTTAGCCATTTTGGAACAAGTCATGGATTTATACTTATACGACTTCAATATAACTTTTCTTAAGTAAAGGTTTTTATAACGACTACAAATTGTCCGCCATTACTAAGCCGCCATTACTAGTCCGCCACTTCGTTTGTACCGTTTCCACGATGTAACGTCCATGGTTTTTTTCTTTGAAATAGTACTGTGATGTTCACGAAATGGCGACTGATGTTTTATAATATTAATTTCAAATCGACTTTAAATTGCATGATGTTTTATAACCGTAACTTAAAATCAATTTAAAAACATATAGTTCAATAAAAGGAATATAACGGGTTCGGCAACAACTAAATGTATTTCAAAGTTTTTGTTTGACGTTAATATAACCAACTGTTGAATAAAAGGTAGATAACAGTCCCGCTGATATCTTTTTGTCATATTGAAGTTACCCTCAATACCGCTATATAACTGTCGAGATAAGGTTTTAAGATATCACTTATACAACAATAAAATTATGTAGACGTTGTAAAAATGACCTTATTACGACGGTTCTGTTTTTTCAAAACCCTTTATAAGACGAAAACGTTTATACGACTTTGAACATCATTAAGTAAACGTTTTCTTTAAAACCTCTACATGATTTTTGTATAATTAAGTCGCAAAAACGTTTATTTACCATAGTAATTAGACTATTTGGTAGAACGACTAAACTATCAGATTTATAACGTTTTTTTGACTAACAGGTTAACTAAAAACGACTATAAAACTCTTATATAGCTGAAGGTCGTATAACTCTTAATTTATATGACTTCTTTGCTAGTTGGGTAGTTTCCGGTAAATTTAAATTTGTGAATTTTGAATGGTACTTGAGTTATTTTGTATTTTGGTTATAATGGAGATTTTCCTTTATGGGTTCTTATTTTAGTTTGGTTTAAATTTAGTAATTTTTATTCCGCAGTTCTAAACTAACCCTGAACCTACCTACTTGGATAGCTGTTCGCTTATGTGTGGGGTCACAGATGTAACCTAACTCAAACCTATTTTAATAACCGTTCCTTTCTGCGTGGGATCGCAATAGTCGCAGTTTTAACCTAACCATTTTTTCAAAGTTTCTATTCGTTACAATGTGCTACTTTGTCGTTTTAAGGAGGCACGGTACCTTATACAAATTGCGAAGTATAACATTGAGACGTTTAGAACTTCGGCAGAAATGATGCCACCAAAATTAGGCGGTTGAAACGCTCAGATATTCACCCTCCTACAAAACAATAATGTAATCCACAACAGGCTACGTCCTTTTCTCTTATGCTAGAATAGTCAAGCCAAAACATTTAAACCGGTGATGAGTCAGTCAATCAGGACCCCACCACAGTGACTCGATAAACCATAGAAACGATATCCATGATGTTTTTTACTGTTTAACCATTTCACCCCTTTCAGAGGTTGAATTCTCAAAAAACCTAAAACACGTCTTAATCCTTTTATGTTTAGGAATACTCCTGTAAAGTTTCGTATAAAATAGTTTAAATAATCAAGTTTTCTGATACAAACTGTGGACCCCCATCATTGCACCCCTTAGGGTGTGAATTTTGACTTAATTTTTTTAAACCACCCCTACACCCTTAGAGAAACCTACGTGCTAAATTTGGAATTTCTAGAACCAGAAGTAAACATAAATAATTAACCTTTGTTTGTTAGTTTTTCGAAAAAAATAAATGAATTTAATTTAGTTAATTATTTATGTTCTCATTTAATTTACAGAATACTCCTGCGAAGTTTCGGATAAAATAGTCAACTAATTTTGTTTCGCCATACAAATTTTGGAGCCCCATTTCAACCCATTAAGAGGTGAATTTTGAAAAATCCTGAGATTACTTTTCTTAGATTTTTATTCTAAATTAGTTTACGAAATATGAAATTTCTTAATCTAAAATGAAACTTTTTTTCATACATACTTTCAACCTCATTTTTACCCCCTAAGGAGTAAAATTTTAAAAAATACCAGTACTCGAGGTAAAATACTCGTATATAACATGGTATGTAGATAAGTACCTACATCTTCAGTGGCAAGAACACTTCTATGAAGTTTTGAATTAAATAGCTCAACGAATCTGGTTCCTCCTTATAAACTTTAAACTTTCATTTAACTCCCATAGGGAATGAATTTTCAAAAAACCTGAAACACGTGTTTACTTATTTATTGTTAAAAAAATTCACGTGAAGTTTCGAATAAAATAGCCAAACTTATCTTATTTCCCCATACAAACTTTAACCCTCCATTTAACCCCCATAGGGAATGAATTTTCAAAAAACCTGAAACATGTGTTTACTTATTTATTATTAAAAACATTCCTGTGAAGTTTCGAATAAAATAGCCCAACTAATCTTATTTCCCCATACAAACTTTAACCCTCCATTTAACCCCCATAGGGAATGAATTTTCAAAAAACCTGAAACATTTGTTTACTTATTTATTATTAAAAACATTCCTGTGAAGTTTCGAATAAAATAGCCCAACTAATCTTATTTCCCCATGCAAGCTTTAACCCTCCATTTAACCCCCATAGGGAATGAATTTTCAAAAAACCTGAAATATGTGTTTACTTATTTATTATTAAAAACATTCCTGTGAAGTTTCAAATAAAATAGCCCAACTAATCTTATTTCCCCATACAAACTTTAACCCTCCATTTAACCCCCATAGGGAATGAATTTTCAAAAAACCTGAAACATGTGTTTACTTATTTATCATTAAAAACATTCCTGTGAAGTTTCAAACGAAATAGCCCAATTAATCTTATTTCCCCATACAAACTTTAACCCTCCATTTAACCCCCATAGGGAATGAATTTTCAAAAAACCTGAAACATGTGTTTACTTATTTATTATTAAAAACATTCCTGTGAAGTTTCGAATAAAATAGTTCAACTAATCTTTGTTCCCCATACAAACTTTAACCCCCCATTTAACCCCTTTAAGGGATGAATTTTCAAAAATCCGTTCTTAGTGCGCCTCTAGACATTATAAAGAAACTACATGCTAAGTTTGAACTCTCTAGGATCAGCGGTTTGGGCTGTGCGTTGATTTAAGTCAGTCAGTCAGTCAGGACATTGCCGTTTATATATATAGATTTTAGTATAAGTTTTATCTTTATTTCTTAATTTTAGTTTAATTTGTAATTTAAATTGTTGTTTGATGAATAAAATATAGGAATATCTTGAAAATAATTACTTCCAATTGTAGTTATTACAGTTGTATTGTATCCCGGGCAAGTACTATCGTCATCGGATATATTATAGCGGTCAGAGTGCTCACAAATATCTGAGCAGGCCTATATTTTTAAAAAAGGCGTAAAGGTGCGTTGAAACCAAAAGAGCATTCGCTGTTCTATCGCCCGTTCTACGAAATCAACCAATCACGTTTTGTATAACGATCGAATTTCGTAGAGCGGGGGGTTAGAATAGCGAATGCTCTTTTAGTTTGAACGCACCTTTAGAGTGCATGTTCAGTTATTATCTGCAGAGAGACAGACAGTCATTTATTTTATTAGGGATCTATATTGATTTTTACAACCTTAAAAGATTCTCTCTCTAGCTCAACGCATTTTCAGTACTACGAGTACACTACACGTACACATGGGATGTTGATTTTCAAACAGCCCTTAAGTCGTTTCTTCAGTCGTGTCGTCGTGCAAGAAAATGCATTAAATATCGGGTTGTCAAGACATATTGTTAAAAGGCGTATGCAAATGAAGATAAAAATATGTTATCAGAAAAGAAAGGACCTTCGTAAGTTCGTACATGCCAACTCAGTCAACTAACCATTTTATTGACAACCGTGACTCTTATTATATGGGGCATAAAGTTCACATTGATTTAATTTTTGGCGATGGTATGTTAAGGCGATGCATGCGTTGATATTTTAGTGCTTACTGCTCAGTATTTTTTTTGAAGAATGTAATCTTGAAGGATGACTCTAACGTAGAGGCTTCAATGCTTGACATAGCTCTAATAATCGACATTTACAATTCGAATGTAAGCAATAAAAATAGAGCAGGCTATCGAAAATTTTGTAAATATTTTTTTTGGGAAAAATGGGTACCTTTTGGGATAATTGGCAAAAATGGGACACGTTGATTATTTACGGGATATTTACGATAGGTTTTCCTGTTACGGAAACTCGATTGAAATTACTCCGCTAAATATTTTTTTACAGTTCATTGATATTTAAATTTAACTTAAATAAACGGAATATAACGAAAACAATAAATATTTAACTATTAAATGCAAATAATCCTAGGTCTTTCTAGAAATAATTTTTGATTAAAGTAGCTGTCTACATTTTTCGTGATTTGTTAAAAATATCTGAAGAGCTTTAACATCCCTTTATTTCATGCGTATAAGAACCGTAACAGGGTGCTTAGCGAAGTTGCCAATCGCTAGCGCTTCATCGTCAATCGTAAGCGTAAGGCTAAGGCGGGTAACGGTCTTTGTCGCACTAATATGAGAGAGTGACAGAGAGGGAAAACTACGATACGCTACTAAGCGCTAGCGTTTCGCAACTTGGCTAAGCATCCTGATCAGTTTCAGGCAGGTGTAGTTTTACAGAACACAGATAGCGCCTTAAGAAAAGCATTTTTTAAGCGAATGCTAGAATCGATTACAATAAGGTTTATTTTCCAAAAAACACCACAAAACAAACATACGGCATTTTGAAATTGGCAGTTCCAATCGGTGCAATAACCCTTATCTCATATGTCAGCTGTTATCTTTAAAAGCATAATATTTGGGCATGGCTTTCACTTGGAGACAAGGCTTGCAAGTTTAATGTAGATACGCTTAAATGACTCATCTTGAAAATAGGGTTGTCCGTTGATATTAAAAAAAATCCTCATTGTCAGTGACCGAACGGATAATGTTTTTTTTTAATTACTGTATCGAATCTACCATCCCTAGTACTAGGGTCGTTCGTAATACTTAATTATAATAATATCATTAATACAAAAAACCATCTAAAGGTGCATTCAGACCAAACGAGCATTCGCTA
>JALPQI010030213.1:0-10571 GCA_025490895.1 Thaumatotibia leucotreta
ATTGGCAATCGCAGTAATGTGTCCACTATGATGACGCTGCTGCCCATCATCAATCTTCTATCAATGAATGGTTGGTCACACTTCAATCCCTTAGTCGACTCTTACGACACCCGCCGGAGGAGTTGGGGTGGTGACAAATGTATTCTTTCTTCCGGCACTACACGGCTCTAATGATTTAACACATTCAAACTTTTTTAATTTAAGTAACTGCGTAATTTCTTGTACATATATAATTATTATTCGCATGTTATTTTATTACTTTACGAGTATGTTAGTATGCACCTCACTTAATTGCCGTCACATAAAATACTACTTTATTTATGGGAGTCCTATTGTGGTAGCTAAATACGTGCGAAAAATTCGCTATCATGTTTTTATGCCTATGAGTACTAGTTTTATGAAATAGAAATAAGCTTATATTTCTAATAAACAATTAACAATGTACAAAAACGAAATTGGCTAATTGTACTGTATAAATAATTGAATTTCAGATTTAGGGTGCGGCCACACGGAGAAGAACGGCGAAGTGTAAAAGTGGCCAATGAGACCGCATCACAGTGTGTCGAATTTGTAATTTGAAGAATGTAATTGGTTAATTTTGCACATCTCCGCTCCTTTCCGCGTCAGTGGAGCCGCACCCTTAAGAGTTAAATCCAATTTCGGTGGGCATCAAACGACCTTTTGGCTCAAAGGTACCTAGGATAAGTACTTGTAAAGTTCTCTCATGGGGACTGTACAAAAGAGAGCCTCACTCTGTTGTACAGCCCCATCAGATATATTGTAGCGTCAATGGTGCTCAAAAATATCGGAACATGCATACTAATGCCGTGGCAATAGAGGTTTTCGCTTGCAGATCCGATGATTGGAATTTATTTTTCAATAAATAATAATTTCCCAAGCGCTATTAGACCTTGAAAAATATTACATTCAATATTTTTTTTATGTTTTACTACTCCAGTCCAAACACATAATTATCTAGACTGGGTAGGTGGGTAATTCTCCGAGGAGCGTTTTAACCGCTCGGATTCGTTATTGTCATCCCACGATTATTACTTATTAGCAGAGATCGGACAAATGTTCGTCATTGTTCGCAATAATATGACTCAAAATTTGATTAAATTAATAATTAAACGAACAATTTCTTGAAATTTGATTTCGAAGCTTTGAGGTGACTATTTACAAAGGTTTTTATAGTTACTGGTACTGGTGTCAAATAGGTAATTTTCTGAAAATGATTAATTTTTCAATCAACTTTTTTCAAAGTCAAAGTCAAAGGACGACTTTGGAGTCATGTCCATATTATTGCGAGCAATGACGCACATTTGTCCGATCTCTGCTTATTAGCAAAACTGAAAGACCAGTACCAACAAAATTATTACGCTAGACTAGGAATTGGTACTGAATTAAGTTTACATTAAAATAACACTCTTATGGTCATCTCTCGTAACGATACTTGCCGAGACGGCAATGACGAAATAAAAACGACGAATATACATCCAGTATGCTTAGCACATGATTGGTACAGATGTAGTGCATAATCCTTTACCTTCGGTTTTTTACGGAAACGTCCGATTTCATATTGCTGTCGCAATGAACGTCACTATACTTTGCATAAAAATCCGAAGGAATCCACTACATCTGTACGTCAGTATGTCGCGGCGAGATATTTCCATCTTTTAGTACGTAACTATATGAACGTAAGTGTGTAATGTACCTAAGTGACCAATTTCTCGCGTGTTTATTTATTAATCTTTCTTTCTTATTAATCATAAATTTTACTTTTGTTGTATTAAGATATCAAAATGATACTTATCTAGATATAAATTAAAACTTACACTTGGATCATACTTAAATAAATAGACGATAAAATTGTCACTTTCATTTACAGTTACATGGATTTATCCTGAATAAAAGAGGGATGGATAGAATATCTCGCTAAGCCTACGGCGGCCCTACCGCGAAAAACAATATTCGTAAATTTCGAGAATTTGTCTCTCTCACTCTAATGACGCCTTCGTTTGAGTGACAGAGAAAAATTCTCGTAATTTCTGAATTTCAATTTTCGCGGTAGTAGGCCAGGTACTAAATGTTCTCGGTCGTTAAAATTAATATGCAAACTGCAATTCATAATTTTGCATTTGGATACCATATACATAGATAACAGTATAAAGAAAATGTCGTTCGCACGCTGTATGACTAAGTTGAACGGATATCATAAAACTAGCGATATGCCGCCGCTAGGACATGAATTAATGGTAGATAAGGCACCTACTAGCTGATTTCGATTTATCAATTTAAGAGAGACAAAAATGATAATTTTTTTGTGTTAGCTTACAAATATAAAACTATGTCAGATCTTAAATACTAAATTTGACTTAACAAGTAGGTACTTACCTATGGGACATCATTATGGAACTAAGTAAGCTTTTCAAATGTGATGGGGTATATTTTTTGAAACTCGTTATAAATAAACACCTACATCATATTCATAACATTCGGGACAAAATTTTACGCGATTTGACCTAGTCCTATTAAAACACCATCGTTACCTGATTTGAAAGAAGTAACAGAAAAAAAATCACGATGATAATTTTCACGTTTTACAAAGGTTTTATTTTCTATTCGACAACCGGTGCCATTAAAAAAATTCGTTATCAGATTAAGTTAATGCACCTTTTACCGGATCGCACTATTTTTGATTCACCCTGTAGTTTGTGGATCCATAAGTCACGCATCTAAATCAAAATCGCTATCAATTCATCTGTAACTACAGTCAACTTCAGTTTTACTACGACAGTATGCGTCTGAATGCAAATTTTGATCAACAGGGTCATTCTGAGTTCAACCGCTATTAGGGCATTTTCGCGAGAAGAGATACAAAAACTTATTTTTCTGAAACTGGTGAATTTTATGTTTTTCCTGCTCAGAATCACGAGCTCTTTCCATCCTACTAGAAGAAAAAAAAGTCCCAAATTTTTTGTTTCTATTACGTAAGTAACCGTTTTTCAAACACTTTGTACAGCGGTTACAAAGTGGAGAGCATGTAAAATGTATGAAAAATGTGGGACCATTTTTTTCTTGTACTTTTTTCTCCTAGATTGACAGAACTCGAACCTTAAAAAAATTTTTTTTGGATCTCTTCTCGCGAAAATGCCCATTAAATAAAATACATAAATTATGTAATAATAATAAATATATACAATAAATGTACAAACAGAAAGGTACCTTGTCACGACTCTTAAAATAGACCGTATGAGTTGTTCAATAAAGTCCATTTTAAACACCGTGACAAGGTACCTTTCTGTTTGCATAGGTATATATTATTTATATATGCAATTATGTACTTTTACATCATAAGATTCATTAGCACTAAATGGTATGGATAATAATATTGTAATAGTTTTAGGAGTCATACAAACAACTTATATGGTATAGCTAGGTTTCTAGGTACATATTGAAGTAAATACAAACCGGTCAAACTGTACGGTCGTTGATCTTATAAGTACTTAGACTTCTATTAGTACTTTTTAGTATGAACCGCAACAAAAAACGGGACATGATACCACGTGTAGCAAGTTGATAAAACTTTGTTACAAAGACAATGTTTCTTTTCTACAAGCTTTTTTAATAAATATAACTAGTTACTAAGTACTGATTTTTCAAACCCCAGTTAACCATATCTGTCAAAGAAATGTTAGCTATATCCTTTTTCGACTGATGACCTGAGATAAGGATGGTAATAATTTTAACTAACAGATAATTTTAACTGAGGATTGAAAAATCAGCCCTAAGTCTAATATAAATTCGTATAAAGGGCCTATTCTGTAGGCTTAGCACATGCTTGTTCCGACAGTATGTCGCTACGAGATAGAATTCTTATCTTTTCTATTTAGTAAAAGAGAGACAGATAGTCCATGTTGCCGCATGATACTGTCGCTAAAATCATGTAATTCAAGGACTAACCCTACTGATTAGAAAATTTAGGAGATACAAATCTTACAATTAAGGCAAGGGTTTCGTTTGCAGGCCTGCCCTAGACACAAAATCACAAATTACAAATGTTATCGCAAGATTTTTTTCCTACTTTCATAACGATACTGATAGTGCCCTTAAATAGATCGCCATTTTGTTTTTATTATTTACATCCTGTTGTTTTTGTTTTGTTCGAGTAGAATCGATAAGAGCTTGTGTCAAAATGACATTTCTGATTAAACAATCTAGTATGCTTTGCCGTCAAAGAAAAGAGTGCTTGTTTTTGACACTGTCAAAATCGACACATTTTTTTGATGGTAATTTATAATAAGTACTGAAGGGCACTTAGCACAAGATTAGCGCGACATTATGTCGCTGCAAAATAGACTATCCATCCCTCTTTTATTCATATAGTTATTAAAAGATGGAAAATCTATCTCGCGGCGACAAACTGACGTAGATACCAATCATGTGCTAAGCATACAGGTAGGACCGTCGGTCTTAAGAGGCTACGAATTGAAAACGACCAATAACATTATTAAAACATGCTTATCGACCATGAACTTCGTTGACGTTATTCTTATCCATCAGGCATCTGTGTTTATTAAAACAACTCGTAATTGAATAAAAACACTTCACAATCTAAAAACAATAACCATTATTTACTGAACTGAGTCGAAACAATGACGGAATTCAATGACAAAATATAAACACTATAATAGGTACTTACCTGGTGATAATTCTTGGGTGGTATTATATTAGTCCAATTATATACTAAATTGTAAGTGATTATTTCTATGTATTTTACAGCAACAAAAATGTAGGCATATTAAAATATATATTACTAATTATTTATGAGAATAGCAATTTATTTTGGTTGCGATGATTAACTCATGAAATAAAACTATATATTTATAAAACTATATATTGTATATAAATTAAATTTAACTTCATCCCGACATCATTTTATTTCAATAACAATTTAGTTGTTAAGACATTATTTGCAACACCCATTAGTGACTGACAAACATCATCTCATCTCGCTCCCTCTTGTCTGGTCTTTGCAAGAGTAAATGAGATAAAGTTATGGTTGTCTCGCCACTTGACATTATTAGTAAGTACCTAGTCTACCGTATTGAGTCAGATTTGGAATAAACCAAATAATAAAAAAAATAGTGATAGTTTTTTTTAATCAGTAGACACGAGAACAGACCGAATTCTCAAGCCAAACCGATCAGAATCGGCACTATTGTTCAATGGATACACAAACATCCTGTAGTTAGGTTGCCTCCTTTTAATTCTTTGCAGCACTACGCTTACGTTCAGTATTTTATCGACTGCGCTTCGCCCGCCAGCATCACAATAAAATGATTAATTAATATTAGGATTTATAAAACGGTTATATTCGAATACATAGGTGTATCTGTGGGCAGAGCGGAAGTGATACGAACTTATCGTCATTGGGAGGCCACTTCCATTTTTTTTTATTGGCTTGCGCTCCTGCCGCATTCAGCCACCATTTAGTAATTAGTCAGAAACCGGTGCAGTGTTTTTTTTAATTAGTGGCCAGTGCGTGTTTTTTTAATTATTTGTGGCCAGTGTTTTGTTGAGTGTTTTGTTTTCGTAGTTTGAATGTTTCGTGATGAAATCTTTTTGGATTTTTTGGATTGTGACAGTGGTGTGCTCTGAAGCTTCTTATATCACGAATACGAGTGGTTTATGCCCGTATACGACCAGGTAACTGTTTTTTTTTGTATGAAATATTTATGCTATTTATTTTGTGTGATTAATCACCAAAGCCAGCAATTTTCTTCAGCTTTTATCATTTGAAAATTTACAGTTTTGTTTCAGTATGATACCTTTTAAATATAATGGTGATAAAGTTTATATATTAATTAGGTATACATTTAGGTGAAAAACTTGATGAAATGATCTGGCCCCTATTTCACCACGTAGAAAATTACTACAATTGTAAAATATCAATAATGACGTCACAGACCTCCGTAGGCTACGGCTACCACTTACTATCGATGGTCCATGTGCTTTTTTGCCACCAATTCAGAAAATTATTAATGAAAACGTTATAAGATCGTTAATTAACTGCTTTTTATTTTCCGAAACCAGAACAATTGGCGCAAGGTTATATCTCGGAATTTCGCTACAATTTGTTGTGTTTTTGTGACAATTGTTTTAAAAAAAGACTTCTGATTTATTAAAGTTCCTGCACTACATTTTATGTTGATGGCAAACTAACGTTCCGATGGTAAGCGGTAACTAAAGTCTATAGACGCCTCCGCTTGGAGAAACAGTAAATTTACAATTGTAGCACTTGTCAACGTAGTGGAATAGGGGCCTGGTGTATGTTTAAATGTAAGATGTTTGTATAAGAAATCTGACATTCCATATTTAAATATAAATAATAACCTAAGTGTCGTGTACAGTCGACGTCAAAGATATCGTTACGGTTTAGGTACCAAAAATATATTTACACGACTTTATTGCCTTAACATTAAGGTTGTGTAAATATATTTTTGGCACCTTAACTGTAGCGATATCTTTGGCGTCGACTGTACATTCTCCGCACTACTACATAAATACACTACAAGTTTTTTTCTTAACCCTTAAATGCATGGTGCACGACGTATCGTATATAACCAAAACGTAGTTGGTGTTTGAATACTAGATATGTATCTTATGTTCTGAAGGGTGATTTTGCAAGGAAATTTAATGAACTTTTAAAGCTTATTATTGATTCGTTGGCGTAACTCTATTAAAAAAAACTTACATGTGTTTAAAAGCAAGATGGCGGAAATTTATGGCGCATGTTTAGCGGTTTTATAACTAAGTAAAAAATTATTTTTTATTGGAATTTGGTAATTCATAACATAACGATTTTATAATTACTGAACTGAATATACTTTTCAATCTAAAAGTAAACAATATTGCACATTTCATGCATTTATCATGCACGATTTTGCGAAACATGCACAATGTATGATGTACTGAAATTTTGATAGTAGGTAGTAAAAGTTTCATTCAAAATATGTAAACAGATTTTTTTTCTATTTTTCTCCTGTTTGCTACGCCATTCGGTGTGCACATTTTAATTTTGGAACGAAAAGAAAAAAACATGCATTTAAGGGTTAAGTTTTTCGACTATTAAGTATACGTAGGTATAGTAGCTCTACCATGAGCTGTCACTAAGTTATTAACGCGGACTTGCTATCTATGCCACTCGTACTCGCGTATTGGCGCGAGTTAAACAATAAATAATACTAATCGAATTTCGTAGAGTAGGGGGATAGAACAGCGAATGCTCTTTTGGTCTGCATGCACCTTCATGTACAGTCAGATCAGCCATCAGATATAATTTATTGTAGTCAGATATAACTAATAATTATGTTGTTCCCTAATGACAACTTCTTATTCTCGCTTGCGAAATTGTGTGTTAATGATAAAGACTGCTAGGTGCAGTTTAGTTGAGATACTACAGCGATTATGTCTTCCTGTAAAAATCCCACTTCCTGGAAGTCAATTCCATTTGAAATTCTCGTTTTGTTATGATATAAGGTAAGGTGGGGTAAGAAGAAACGGTTTTTTAATGGGGTATGAGAAAAAGTTTTCCTTCTGGCACAGCGTCTGCTGGTAACTTTTTGTCTTAATCCATTAAAATAGAACATTACGACACAAGTGCAAAAAACATGAAATTCGAAATACGATTTTCGTTTTTGCACGTGTCTCTTACGACGTTTTTTAGTATAGATGGCCCTCCGAAGTTTCAAACCTGACGTAAAATGACACACTTCTCTCACTAGAGCCTAAAAAAGACACCATCTGTACTAAAAAAGACCGTTTCATCTTACCTGACCTACTTGGTGAATTATATTTTCACGAATGACTTCCAAAATATTTTTACCGTGATACACTTTGATCTTCATACAACCATATCACTGAAATTAATTGATAGGTACAGAAACATGAATCATTTCGTGAAAATCCTGTGGCAAAGTCATTATTATAATATACATCACGTACTAATATTTATGTAAAATGGATATTTCGCACCTTTAGAATGAACTTTCACTCTAAAGGTGGGATTTATTGAGACCGGCCTAAACTTATTCGCGTTTCGTCTCGGATCGCTTTGTTCCTCGCAACAGCATATCAAGTCGAGTACTTTGAAATTAGAATTCACTCATTAAAAGTATTCCACAAACATAGTTACTGTTTATTATCTGACCGCAAATAAAGGATATAGGTATATGCTTATGAAAGCCCATTCAACACTGGATTCTGCCGGAAGCATACAAAGTTGTATTTTGCCTGTATGTGTTTCACATAATTGGGATAATAAATTAATTGTGTTGGTTTCAGTTGTTACAGTTATTTACGCAATTCTGAAACGGTTGGAACTTGTTTTCCGTTTTAGCCAAAAATATTGATGTTCACTTAAATGTGTCTACTAAATTAACATGCCGATAACTATTGTTTGTCTCTTTCGATCTTATCATACATTTTTTACATCATCAGCCTATGATAGTCGACTGCTGGACGTAGGCCTCTCCTATTTAACTATGCGTATAAAGTATAAACGCATTAGGTGGTAAATGCCCATGATCCCCACGCTGGGCAAGCGGAATGGCGATCGCAGTAATGTCTCCACTATGATGACGCTGCTGCCCATTATCAATCTTATATCAAATAATGGTCAGTGACCCTTCAATCCCTTAGTTGACTCTTACGACACCCGCAGGAGGAGTTGGGGTGGAGACAAAATGTATTCTTACTGCCGTCACCACACGGCCAACGATCTTATCAATATGTATAAATATAATAAGACCGAAAGGGGCAAACAATACTTAGTGGCTTGTTAGGCTAGGAGACTTTTATGAATAATGGGATAAGGGTATAGTGGAAAATTATTTTTTCTCAAACTTGCTACGGAATGTTGATGTTACTTACTTTAAATTACACCCGGAAATACTATGTATCTGGTGTCATGTGCTAAGATGATATGTAAAGAGATTTCATGTATTTATTTCACTCCTAGGACTGCAAACATAAGTACTGTCTTTTGTTTTGAAACGTCAAATTGTGACAATCGGTCTTATCATTCAGCCACAGAAAAAAAAACTTTAGAACTAATTTCTATATATACCTACCACCAGTTAAAAAGATACCTCAAACAAATTAAAAAAGTTAGGCGCGAATGTTTTTTTAAATGTTTTACGATACTGTACTATTGGTTTATTTACAAATTAAATAGTATGTATGGTTCGGCGAAATCAGTTCGTTTTATTTCATGGCAAGTTTGAGAAAAGCACTATACAAATCTCGGCGAGAAACAGGGTTACAGGCCGCGTATCCCTATCTGGCCTCAGTTCCTTCGGCCAGATATATCTACTTGGCCTGTAACCCTTCGTTTCCCGTCCTCTATAGTAATGTACTAGGTATTAGTTACTTGGTATAATTTTGTATGACGTGTAACTTCCATGTCTTGTTTGTTGGTAGTGGCTGTATAAAATAAAGGTAGATATAGACGAGTTGTTATTGCGTATACTGCCAAAAGGTTTCCTATTCCGAGAGGGCGATGACACTTAGACAGCCGTCTTTATATCGCGTGTCATACTGGCACACAGACAAAAGCAGGATAATTAGGTTAGACAAGGATGACCGTGAGGTGTAAACTAGCGGCAAAAAAACTTGTGAATAAGTAGTTTGTTAAGTTTTTGAGCTAACATGGCCACTTACATTATTAGTATGACTTAAAACGCGATATATTTACCATGTAAATTGCAATTATTGAGCACCAGATATATAGGTACAGTTGCAAATGCCATCTTCACGAAGTAATTGCAATTTACATTACAATTGCTGTGTCACAAGAAAATGATTACAATGACTACATAACATTCGAAAATGAAATCAATAAATAGTACTACTATAACTTAAGTACTATATTTGAGAGCAATGCTCGGAGTTTCCTTGTGTGATCGAATCAAAAACGAGGAGATCCGCAAGAGGACCAAAGTCATCGACATTGCTCTCAGAATTGCCAGACTTAAGTGGCAGTGGGCTGGGCTCATCGCCAGAAGATCAAATAGCCGATGGGGCCAGAAAATGCTGTACTGGCGACCACGTACCGGAAGACGCGGTGTGGGCAGACCTCCCCACAAGATGGTCCGACGACCTGGTCAAGGTCGCGGAACCGCAGCAGCGCAGAACCGGTCATATTGGCAATCATTGGGGGAGGCCTATGTCCAGCAGTGGACGTCTTTTGGCTGAAATGGTGAATGATGATGATGATGATTCCATAATAATTGAAATGATCGTTCATTTACAGTGTAATTTTATTTTCCAGAGAAAACGTGACGGTGCCCGTAACGTACAAAGTGACGGTGCTATGCGCTACTGGAATTTGCTACGAAAATAGAACGAGAAATGAGGTGAGAAAATAACTTTTTTTTTTAATTATTATTTTCTCCGTGAACAGCTCAAAAATAACAAGGCGCCTGGGGAGGACGGAATTACAGCTGAGCTTCTGAAGGCGGGTGGTAAACCGATCCTTACGGCCCTTCAGAAGTTGTTCAATTCCGTCT
>JALPQI010030216.1:0-10719 GCA_025490895.1 Thaumatotibia leucotreta
TTCCGGTTCTAACCCTACACCGCTGACCCAAGAAGAACCGGTAAGAAACTTGGCGGGAATTATTTTTTCAAACAATCATGGTACATCTTACAACTAACATGCATTAAAAAAAAACATAAAAATGTTGATTTTAAATAAATTGAAATATAATAATAATAACAAGAGATGTAAAGTCTCTAAAAGTCAGAACATTTATAAGTAATAATTTATAGAGAAGTAAAGGTTTCTCTCCGAATAGGCATATAATAATAACATTATATAATGCACGTTTGGAGATGTACAAGGTCTCCAAGCGTAAATTATCGTAATTGAATGTCATGACTTTAACAAACTAATAATTAAATCCTAATAGTATGGGTCATAACTATATGACAGTAAAAAAAAGTAATCTGACAATTAGGCCACGGATAATTTTACTTACCCATGGCACAACCAGTTGGACGTAGCGGTTGGACCACGGGTCGGGAGCGATTAAACGTAAGTTTACGCGATTAAGATCAGTTTGTCTTTAGCAGCATTTTTATTGTTCAGGTAGAATCAGTGAATATTGGTGATCTGGTATACTTCAGTGTGCAGCTAGTGTCTGCGAACAGGCAGGGCTCTACACTATACTGCGCTGTGCCTCCGGGGCGACCCGTGGCACTGCTCAGTTCCCTCGGAGCCAAGAGTTTGCTGAAGGCTGTAGTTGAAGGTAACTGTTTAAACTGCTGGTAGAATCAGTGAATATTGGTGATCTGGTATACTTCAGCGTGCAGCTGGTGTCCGCGAACAAGCAGGGCTCCACACTATACTGCGCTGTGCCTCCGGGGCGACCCGTGGCACTGCTCAGTTCCCTCGGGGCCAAGAGTTTGCTGAAGGCTGTAGTTGAAGGTAACTGTTTAAACTGCTGGTAGAATCAGTGAATATTGGTGATCTGGTATACTTCAGCGTGCAGCTGGTGTCCCGCGAACAAGCAGGGCTCCACACTATACTGCGCTGTGCCTCCGGGGGCGACCCGTGGCACTGCTCAGTTCCCTCGGAGCCAAGAGTTTGCTGAAGGCTGTAGTTGAAGGTAACTGTTTAAACTGATGGTAGAATCAGTGAATATTGGTGATCTGGTATACTTCAGCGTGCAGCTGGTGTCTGCGAACAAGCAGGGCTCCACGCTATACTGCGCTGTGCCTCCGGGGCGACCCGTGGCACTGCTCAGTTCCCTCGGGGCCAAGAGTTTGCTGAAGGCTGTAGTTGAAGGTAACTGTTTAAACTGCTGGTAGAATCAGTGAATATTGGTGATCTGGTATACTTCAGCGTGCAGCTGGTGTCTGCGAACAAGCAGGGCTCCACGCTATACTGCGCTGTGCCTCCGGGGCGACCCGTGGCACTGCTCAGTTCCCTCGGGGCCAAGAGTTTGCTGAAGGCTGTAGTTGAAGGTAACTGTTTAAACTGATGGTAGAATCAGTGAATATTGGTGATCTGGTATACTTCAGCGTGCAGCTGGTGTCTGCAAACAAGCAGGGCTAACACACTTTACTGCGCTGTACCTCCGGGGCGACCCGTGGCACTGCTCAGTTCCCTTGGAGCCAAGAGTTTGCTGAAGGCTGTAGTTGAAGGTAACTGTTTAAACTGCTGGTAGAATCAGTGAATATTGGTGATCTGGTATACTTCAGCGTGCAGCTGGTGTCTGCGTACAGGCAGGGCTCCACGCTATACTGAGCTGTGCCTCCGGGGCGACCCGTGGCACTGCTCAGTTCCCTTGGAGCCAAGAGTTTGCTGAAGGCTGTAGTTGAAGGTAACTGTTTAAACTGCTTCTACAAGATGCCTACGAGGAAAGGGAAAATAACAGCATATTCCTGAGACTAAAAGAAGCATAAAATGTTAAATGAGATTTGGTCAAATACGCAAAAAAATAAAATTGTTTTTAGTTTTTTTTATGTTTTGAATGCTTTAATACACAAAAGAAGGATTTTATTAATCAAACTATCACAAAAAATCCAATTTAAAGTTTTTTTTTTACATTTGCTAGGTAATAAAAATATTTTTGTTCGTTTGATTTCTGTCAATTAAGTGTGACAAGACTTCTTAGTCTTGACAGAAATCAATCTGTCTTAGTCAACATGGTGACAAAATCGTTTCCTAAAATGCGTTTATCATAGCGTAACGGTCTAAAACTGTTTTAAGAAAAAAACAATTTCTCTCTTGATGAATCCAGAAAACTTCATATGACATTTTTTACTTCAAATTTGGTCAGAAATCCGCTGTTCAATTTTTTCCCTTTCCTCGTGGGCACCCTGTATATATATAGTGTAATTTATTATGTATTGGGTTAGAGGCAGAACCAACTATTTCCTTGAAGTTGATTCAAATTGTATTGTATGCCAATGGCATAGAAAACTATTTGCCAAAACACGTTCTACCTAAATAGTTGATTCTGCATTTAAACCGGCGAATGTCACTTAACGTTATGAAATAAATAATCCATCTATACCCTATACTTCATGGAATCTAGTGTGTGAAACAGCATTATTAGATCTGTGTCCGTGTAAAATATATTTTCAGAACTGATGGTGCTTCGTTTTACGCACTATTGCGAGAAGTGGTTAATTTTTTGTTAGATCGGAATTTCGGAGAGCCATCTGTACTGAAAAACGTCGTACGATACACGTGCGAAAAGGAAATTCGTTACTCGTGTCGATTTAAAACACACTTGTTTTAATCTGTCGCCACTCGTTTCGAACTTATTTTTTTAGCACTTGTATCGATCGATACCTTGTACCTACCTGTTTGTTAAAAAATTTAAAGCATTCTTGATAGAAAAAGCATTTTTTACAGTTCGGGAGTTTTATAGTAAATATAACATTAAATAATTTGCTATCTGATATTTTAGTGACATTTATATTAATTTTTATTATACTTATGATTGTTTGACATTATTTATTTCTAATTTGAATTGCAATGTATTTGGTCTATAATATTTTTATTGGATTTATATAGTATGTTTTATTAGTATGGTTAGTTGATTAATAATTGTGACATTTTTTATTAATTTAATTAATTTTTGTTATTCTTAATTTGAAATTTGGTTTAATTAGTATTTTGATTTTTATTTAGTACCTATAGTATATTTTATTTGTATAATTGAATATTGACATGTGTTTTTTACATTTATTGAATTGAATTGATATACGACGTGGTTTTCCCCAGGCTTAGGTTACACATCGTACTCGGACGAGTGCCTCCACGGGCGCGACATCGCGTCGCTGCAGCGCGTGCACGCGCGACAACGCGACGCGACACCCGCCGCGCCGGAGTACCGGCCGCGGCCGCTGCTCACTGATAACGGGCTCGACTTCACTAACAAGTGAGACTAGTATACCATACTATATTTATTTTCACAAGCTTAGGTTACACATCGTACTCGGACGAGTGCCTCCACGGGCGCGACATCGCGTCGTTGCTGCGCGTGCACGCGCGACAACGCGACGCGACACCCGCCGCGCCGGAGTACCGGCCGCGGCCGCTGCTCACTGACAACGGGCTCGACTTCACTAACAAGTGAGACTCTAGTATACCATACTATATTTGTTTTCACAAGCTTAGGTTACACATCGTACTCGGACGAGTGCCTCCACGGGCGCGACATCGCGTCGTTGCTGCGCGTGCACGCGCGACAACGCGACGCGACACCCGCCGCGCCGGAGTACCGGCCGCGGCCGCTGCTCACTGATAACGGGCTCGACTTCACTAACAAGTGAGACTAGTATACCATACTATATTTATTTTCTCTAGGCCTAGGTTAGGGCTTGTCCATTAATCACGTCATACTGTATAGGGGGAGGGGGGGGGGGGTCAAGAAAAATCACCTATTATCACCATAGGGGATGGGGGGGTCATCGGACAAATCACGTGTAATTTTTTGTTGCTCTCGAATCTGCTGAACAGCATTAAAGCCAATAAAAAAATCTTTACTTTTTTATAAAACACTTTTGAAATACTAAGTTTTACAACTTCACGAACATTTATCTCGTATTTGGCTAAAAAGTACGTAAATTCAAGTGCTATTAAAAGGACTACTTAAGTTGGCAAAAAATTACACGTCATATTGGCTAGGGGGTGGGGTCCAGAAAATATCACCAGATATCACCATGGGGGGTGGGGGGGTCTAAAACAGGCCAAAATTGTATGACGTGATTAATGGACAAGCCCTTACACATCGTACTCGGACGAGTGCCTCCACGGGCGCGACATCGCGTCGCTGCTGCGCGTGCACGCGCAACAACGCGACGCGACACACCATATACCATACTATATTTATTTCTCCCAGGCTGCGACCAAATAGAATAGAATACTTTTCTCAAACATGCAATGACATGTTGTCATTATGTTCGTCATAATAGGCTTTAAAGTATGACGTTGCAGGCGGATGACCTCGAGATAATAGTAAAGGATTTTCATAGGAATTTAACGGCCTAGGCCGGTAAGTAATATTTTTTAAAACAATGCGTCGAATTTCATGAACAAGCTAAACAGCTAAATTCTGCTAATTCTCGCCGAGAAATGGGCTTACCGGCTTCGTATCACTGTTCATACCTACTCAGCCGATAAGCCCATCTTTCCCGGCGTCTGCAGTAATGTACTATTATTGCAATAAACATTACCAGATACAGATGTTAATAAGCTTATGTGGTAGGTTTACATGTTTAACCAAAAGGTATGCAAAAGAGGAAACTATAATAGTACATTACTACCGAGGCCGGGAAGTGACTGGTTGCCGGCCGAATATATGTAGACGGCCGAGCGAAGCGAGGCCGGATAGTATTCGTACGGCAACCCGTCACTTCATGGCCGAGGTATGTATGTATAATGCTTTTCTCAAACATGCAATGAAATGAAACAAAAAAATGTATCTTCTTTCTAAGAAATTATAAGTCAACTACATAACTAAGTCTTTGAAACACAACAAAAGTCAAATACGACACCGACACCTCATTTTTTTTTAAGATTGACCTGTTTGAAAGTTGCATATTTTTTATTTAAAAAAGCGGTATTAGACGACGCGGTCGGTTGGGTCCAATTAATCGCATGCTGTGATCGGGGCCGACGGATCGCGCCGTATAATACTGCTTTTTAAATATTATTTTGAGTAGTTATTGTACATTTATTTTAAATGATATAATTTAAATACCTAATTATAACTGCAAAAATTTGCCAATTATTTTTATTATACTAATAGCGGCAGTAGATAAATTCTATACTATAATTTATAATATTATGGATAAATATGTGCCATTAAAAAATATAATAAATAAAAATTTTCCAAAATGGTTTTCGCCGGCCTTAAAAAAACGTTGAATAGGAAAAGAAAACTTTGGAGCCGTTGGAAAATATATAATTCTGCGATGGATTACGCTGAGTTCTCTTTGCTTAGAAAAAGATGCAAAATATTATTATTGGAATGTTTTAACACATACACTAAAAATACCGAAATAAGTATTAAAAGCAATATAAAAGCATTTTGGTCTTATATCTCAACATTAAAAAATAACTCTTCAAGCTACCCAGCCACTATGTATTACAAGGACCGAGCTGCCAGTAGTACCCCGGAAGGAGCGGCGGAGTTGTTTGCAGATTTCTTTCAATCGGTATTTGAGGCGCGCGGCAATATTAATTGTAACGAGCTTGATTGTTTACCTACATCTGAATCAGCTAATAATATAACAAATATTCAATTAAATATAGGTCATATACTTAAAAAACTCAAAAATATTGATATTAATAAGGGGGCGGGGCCAGATAAAATTAGCCCTTTCTTTATAAAAAATACTGCTAAGGCCTTAGCTCTTCCCCTTTGTTTAATTTTTAATAAATGTCTTAAATTTGGAATTTTTCCGGACCGCTGGAAAATAGCGTATGTGACACCTATACATAAATCCGGTCCAAAATGCCAGGTAACTAATTATAGGCCTGTCTCGGTACAATCCGTTATACCTAAAATTTTCGAAGGGCTGATTCATGACGTCATATACCCTCTGCTCAAGAGTAGTGTATTACCAGAACAACATGGTTTTATGAAAAATAAGTCGACTACTACGAATTTACTACAATATACCGACTTTCTGTTTAAGTCTATGGATAAAAGAAAACAAGTGGATGTTATCTTTACGGACTTCTGTAAAGCGTTTGACAAAGTGGATCACTTATATCTTCTTAGGAAACTAGCGTTTAATGGAATCCGTGGTAATCTATTGCGCTGGTTTGCATCTTATCTGACAAATAGAACTCAAGTAGTAGTCATTAATGGCTTTAGGTCAAACCTTGCTAATGTAACGTCCGGAGTTATTCAAGGCTCAATTTTAGGGCCCTTGCTATACAGCATCTTCATAAATGATATTCAAAAGTGCTTTAAAAGTTGTAGTTTCTTACTGTTTGCAGATGACCTAAAACTCTATAAAGTAATAGAAAATGAAATTGATAGCAAATTGGTTCAGGAAGATTTAGACGCATTTTATACATACTGTGAAGACAATAAGTTGCAGCTGGCACCTAACAAATGTATGCAAATAACCTTCACAAAAAACAAGAAAAGGGTCATAAACTTTAAATATAAATTAGGGAAAACTGAATTAATTAAAGTACAAACAGCCAAGGATCTCGGAGTAATGTTTGATGAAAATTTACACTTTAACGCCCATATAGATATAATGATTCGCAAAGCTTATCAAATGTTAGGTTTTGTCATCAGGTCGGCTAAGGTTTTCAAAAAGGTGGATACGTACCTATTACTCTATAAAGCGCTAGTAAGACCACGTCTGGAATACGCATCGGTCATATGGAATCCCCTTTATGCTAAATATGCGAATGCCATCGAAATGGTACAAAAGAAATTTTTGAGAATTATGCATAAACGAGTAACAGGTAAAAAAATGACGTACAAAAACTTGCTGATCCACTACAAAATACCATCATTGTCCACGCGGAGAATAATATCAGACGCTATGGTACTTTACAACATATGTAGAAGTAAGTACAACAGCAGCGAGTTGCTTCAACTCGTGCAGTTTCGAGTGCCGCGGTGCGGGTCGCGCTCCGCCGCCCTGTTCGCCGTGCCCACGCCCGCCACCAACGCCGGCGTGCGAGCGCCGCTGCGTCGCATATGCGACACTTACAATAAGAGTCTCGTCTCGGTCGATATTTTTAACACAACCAGAAATCAATACAAATAGCAGGTCCTTCAAATAATCCCAGAGGAATAATTAATGTAAATTTTTTTACTTTTTCTTTTCGGTTTCTTGCCAAGTGGTAATATTGTGTATGTTAGTTACATAAGCCTGTTTAATTTGTAAACTTAAATATCTATGTATTTCTCGGTGAGAACTGCTGAGGAGCTAAGTGCATGTTTAATAATATACGTAATTTTAGTTTTATTCAAAATTATGTACACTTAACTCTGTTTGGTCTCCAATAAATAAAATAAAAAATAAAATAAAATAAAATATTACTTACAGATAATTATTGGCTAAAAGCCAAGATGCTAGGTCACAACCCTATGTCAGATGAAAATTAAAAAAAGAGGTACTTGCCGGCCTAGACCGGCAACGAGGTACTTCCCGGCCACTTTTTAGGCACGTAACTACAACATTTCATTGCATGTTTGAGAAAATAAAATTACTTGTCTAGGAATTCTTTAACACTGTAGAAAGTTTTGTTGCAGAGCCATTGAAACAACTTTTTTTTAAATAGTGTTTAACGATTGTAGTTCAGCTGCTGGTATCTTATTATATATTTTTATAGACATCGTTAAACAGCTCTTCCTATGCTTAGCTATTCGTAACATGGACGTCTAATGCTCAAAAATACTCTGAAAAACAATTGTTCAATTGGCTATGTAAAGTTTTCTGATTTGAATATTATAATATTCTTCCCTGATAGCCGTCGTCTTAAGGTTCAAGAAAATGCGGCTCTTTTATTTTTATTTCCTATTAATTATTAATAATCTTTTTTTAAGTGAGCGAGGTGACATTTGTTCAGTTTTATGGCTGAACAGAGCCTAATGCTTTCGTCTGCAACAAGTAAAATGAAATAGATTCTCACCTGTTGGTAGAATATTATAAACTATTATTTCCTTTATTGACAGAGGGTATAACGAAGAATACATGGAAATGCTGATGGGTCCCAACCCGCCGCTGATGACGGACCTCAAGATACAGACTTCGGAACCCTTCTTTGACCCATCAAGGTATTATTCATTTTTTAACCTTTTGGACACCTACGACCATATTGGCACCACAGGTTCAACGCCAAAGACCAATATAAAAGGGGTTTTTCCCACCTGTTACCACCAACTTGACACCAGTGGTAACAACTGGGATTTTTTTCCCACCTGTTACCACTGGGAACAACTGGGAATTAAAATTCCCAGCTGTTACCACCAAACTAATTATTTTAGTAACTAACCAAATATTTTAGTGGTAACTAGTGGGAAAAAAATACCACCAAGTACTCTGGTGGTAACAGGTGGGAAAAAAATTCCCAGTTGTTACCACTGGTGTCAAGTTGGTGGTAACAGGTGGGAATAACCCTATAAAAGTCTTGGTCCACAGAGCAATAATACAGCGTGGGTATTTGATACGGGCGAATAATTAATCCAGCTATAATATCTGATCCCACGAGTCGTATAAGATAACCATTTCGTTAAATTTTGTTGTTGATTAGGTGTAATGATTTTTCTAAAGTGCAACCCAGCAGCAATGTATGCCGGCCAACTGACATGAGACTCGTATGACGTTTAGATACTTATGTCTACTTTAAGTAATGTGGCTACCAGTGGATGCAATACATTGCGGGCTCAATTATTTTGTATGAAAAAAAAATACCTTAATTTCTAAAATAAATTTATGTAAATAGGTTCCCTAGGTCCGATAGTAATCGCCACTAAAATATTCGCCCGTATCAAATACACACGCTGTATACCTACATGCGGGTGCGTAAAATTCAATTTCAATTTCGACATTTTGTTGACGTGGTGTGTGAATGACAGCCTTTGTATTTGACGTGGCGTCAAAAAGGTTAAATAACTGGTTCAACTCGGACAAGTCATCGCAAAACAATTGCAAGACGGCAATAGAACAAGATCAATGAGTCGCATTATGTACAATATTATTTAATTACATTTTTCATTGACATTTATTCACCATACATGTGTGAAGGTATGTCCTTAATCCACTTATTAATGATATTCATTTGCACCATATTTTATATATTCAGAAATATCCATAATTAAGCAAATAATTTGTATTAATTGAAATTGTCACCACAAAAATATTTCAAGCATGCCACTTTGATAAATCCGTGACAGATTTGTGACTAAAAAGGTCAATATTATAAATAATAAATTACAATAATACCAGCTTTATATATAATAACATTAATAACAATCTTAACACGTTCGCCTCCGGTACTGTTTCACTAAGTGCTAAAACTATGCCGATCGAAATTGTCTGATAAGTAGAAATCCTATGCCAGTGACACGCATGTGTGACCGAAAAGATTGTACTCCAATGCCGGCGACACACATTTGTGTCAAAAATGTTCGTATTTCGATGCGACTGGCATAGGAGTGAGAACTTGATTAATGCTAGTGGCATAAGAATGAGATTACTTTGAACACGTATGTGTGTCACTGGCATAGGAATACAGTTTTTTCGGTCACATATGTGTGTCACCGGCGTCGAACGTGTTAAGTATCGACTCTATAACCAGTCTTGTCCTATGTCAATATCTGTTTGTGCGATGACTTGTCCGAGCACTGTAAATAACCTAAATATACAGACAACAATTTAAACAGACTAAAAATAGCGTATCTCTGAGGATAGTTACGTGGATGCGTAGACAACATGCCAAACGCTAACGCTCAATCAAGAGTCAAGAAGGTGAATGTTTGAGCGTTTCAACCGTCTAATTTTGGTAGCATAATTTTTGCCGAAGTCTCTAAAACGTCTTAATGTTATACTTCGTCATTTGTATAAGGTACCGTGCCTCCTTCAAACGACAAAGTAGCACATTGTAACGAATAGAAACTTTGGCAAAAATGATGCCACTAAAATTAGGCGGTTGAAACGCTCATGGTGCTTAGACAAGTCGCCAATCGCTAACGCTTAATCGTCAATCGTAAACGAAAATCAGCTAACTGTCTTTGTCGCACTATTATGAAAGAGTGACAGAGAGGTAAAACTACGATACGCTACGAAGCGCTAGCGATTGGCAACTTGACTAAGGTCGTAAGCAGGAGTTGGGGTGGTGACAGATTTCATGGAACCAAATAATTAATTCAGGCTAGAAAAGAAGAATTTCTATTATTATTTTATACTGGGCACCTTTTAATTGCACCTGTACCTTATTGAACTACTTTACAACCACAACCTTTTTGTGTTTTTTAGACTGAATTTTTATGCCAATTTAACACGTGCAATGCGGTAGGGGGTCTTTCGACCCCTTAACCCTTAATTGCATAGTGATGAACTTATCCCTATATTAGGGATAAATTCGCCTTTGTACCTATCTAAATATGTGTATTTTTACCTGTGTTTTGTGTACAATAAATAATTTACTTACATACATACATCCATCATGCATTCTTGACTCTATTGACAACACGTCAAATTCAAATTTGAATAAATCTTTGTCAAGGTCATGCAATTAAGGGTTCAAAAAGTATGGTTAATCACGAGTCTATATATTTTTTAT
>JALPQI010030218.1:0-10917 GCA_025490895.1 Thaumatotibia leucotreta
TAACCGGGCCACCTTGCCTCCTGAGGGAACGGGTCCCAATAAGGGCAAGGCCTCCGGCGTCTTTGTGGACAAGAAGGGGTTCACATTGGTGAAACGGAAAGAGCAGGGCGCGCAGGGCGCCTCGAAAGACTCTGTGTGGCACCGCCGAGACGGTTAATTCTGGTCTTCCGGTTGCAACACCGAGTAGGGCGCTCTACGTGTCGCGCCTGCATTACTCCGCCGTGCCCAACGATGTGGTGGAGTACGTCCGCCGGAAGACGGGTTACTCGCTGAGGGTGCAGCAGCTGCGGTCGCGCCACTACGTGCACTTCAGCTCGTTCGTGGTGCGCGTGCCGCGCCCGCTGCAGGACACCATCGCGAGTGCTGACTTCTGGCCGAAGGGCGTCGTGTTTCGGCAGTTACGAGGCAATCTGCCGAATTCTACGCCGGATCAGACGACGCAACGGGGCCACGTCGTTACGTCGCCTAAATCTAACTAGTTTTAAGTTGTTTTTATATTTTTGTAGTTCACAGTGCCTTAGTGTTATAACTGTAATGCTGTGTAACTTATTTGAATAATAAATAAATAAAAATTATTTAAAAATACCTCAGTCATCATCATCATCAGCCTATGATAGTCCACAGCTCGACGTAGGCCTCTTCCTATTAACTATAAGTTTAGACGCATTAGGAGATAAATGCCCATAATCGCCACGCTGGGCAAGCTGATTGGCGATCGCAGTAATGTGTCCACTATGATATGATGACGCTGCTGGCCATCATCAATTTTTTAAATAATGGTCAGTGACACTTCAATCCCTTAGTCGACTCTTACGACACCCACAGGAGGAGTTGGGATGATAACAAAATGTATTCTTACTGCCGTACACACGGCACAACCTCACCTCAACCTCAGTACTACGAGGTATTCCTAAACACTCTTTCCTACAACTGATCAAGTGAATGTTGTCCCAAAGATTTTCCACTCTTACCCCGCAAATGCCAAGGGGTTGAAAAAACACCCTGAACACTACCCTACTACCCTAATGGCTTATTTCCCCAGCGGGCTGCTTACAAAGAAGCGCACTTACGTAGCTGTGGATGGAATTACAATTCGGAGATACGGCCATGTTTATAGGTACAGCTTTAATATGTATACGAAAATGGACCTTATTACAGTGGGAAATGTAAAAAAATGGATACTTATTTATGAATGGTGGTTAGTTGAATGGAGTTTAACCGTAAAATGTGTGACGTTGCAACTATGTCTATTATTATAAGCCTCGGTTAACATAGGTAGCATACGGCGTGTATTTTTAATATTATAACAAACTGGAAATATTTAAATTTAGATCTAACGGGTTACTTACGGCTTTCGTCGCGGGTACTCCATGATGTGGATCCTATATATGGATCGAAACATGTCGAGCAATTATCGAATAAATTACGTGAGTTACCTGTTTGATCAATATTTAAATATGTTTGAGTCTCCCCGCCGTTAGTTATAATTCTTAAAGAAAATGGGAAATAAATGTAGGTTTTAGTAGTATGCACCGAGTTTGCTTGTTAGTCGCAACATTCGTTATCCTAAAGCGTAATAAATTTATTGAACAACAGATGTAATGAGAACACTAACTTGATGCATGAAAGAATCTCATAACTTTTAATAGTTCAATTTATAACTATTAATAGAGAAACTATTTGCTAAAAGATGTTTTACCGAAATAATTCGTTGTGACAAGCAAAGTTATTATCGAGAGGTTATACATTGCATGCTGAATTATTTTGTATGAAAAAAAAATGTAATAGTAGGACTTTCACTCTTTAATTTTAGTAGAGTGCGGGAACTTTTCTTCTTACAAACTAAGCAACCATTATCCTCTAGGTGATAAGACAGTATACAATACAATACAAAACTCTTTATTGCACACCTCACACGTAATAAAGAACAAAAGTTCACAAAACAAAAGAAATACAAAAAACAGAGGTCACAAAAGGCGGCCTTATCGCTAAAAAGCGATCTCTTCCAGACAACCGCAAGCGATTGTTATTGGTAGCCCTTACTACATAAATAAGCTCTCGGACATGACGGTTCCAGATATTTATTTTGGTGATACTTCTATTCCTTTCTCTTCGACTGTACGAAATTTGGGTATTGTCATGGACCAGACGCTTTCTTGGACAACCCATGTAGCGGACGTTAGCCGAAAGGTGTTTGCGTCACTTCACTCATTGAGACGCCTACAAAATTTTCTCCCACTTCAAACTAAAATTACCCTAGCGCAGTCTCTCTTGCTTCCTCTTCTGGATTATGGAGATATTGCTTTTCTAGATCTGAGGGAGGAGCTGCTGGATAAACTTGAGCGTCTACAAAATGTATGCATTAGATACATTTTTGGCTTGCGAAAATATGATCATGTTTCTCAGTTTCGTTCTCAGCTCGGCTGGCTTCCGATCCGTCGTCGCAGAGACGTACATATCCTGTCTTTACTTTTTAACGTACTTTTTAATCCTTCTTCGCCTCCTTACCTTTCCGAAGGATTTGTTTATTTAGCTGACGGTAGCAATCACCGCTTGCGTTCGAGTTCTAACCTTACTCTTGCTTTACCGTCTAATAGGTCGCGTACTTACTCCAGATCCTTTTTGGTGCGTGCTGTGAAATTGTGGAATGGGCTTCCATTGTCCATCAGACAATCCCAGTCTGTTGCGTCATTCAAGAACAATCTGAAAAAGTTGTGGCTCTCCGATATTTTGTGAATTCGTTGGGTATTTATTTTTTTATAGATGTGTAGTATATGTACGTATATTTATTGTATATTTTAACCATATATATGTATTTTATGTACGAAGTTAGCTTAGTAAGTATTTAATTGTTATTTGGTACTCTAATACATTCACCACAGTACACGTGTATGTTTGTCTATCTTTTGCTTCCTATACGCAACTCCTTTGCTCAAAGGTTAACTGGAAGAGATCCCTTACAGGGATAAGTTCGCCTTTGTACCTGTCAAATTTACTGTTAATATGTGTATTTTTACCTCTGTGTTTTGTGTACAATAAAGAATTTACATACATACATACATACAACCTTTGGGTAGTGGAGACACGATTACAAAAATGTAGGTAGTAGGTGGTGCAGAAAAAGGAAAATATAACAGTATAACAGGGTGAATCAACTTTCTTCTGTCTTTTATTGCCATGGTTGTGGTCCCCTGAGTCACGCTGGTTTTATGCAAAATTATGCTACTTTTTTTAGGCAAACATTCAAGTAGTGTATGTCTGTAGGTGGACCATTAAGAATAGGGCTCATTGCCACCAGAAAAATGTATGTTTGCATACTATAAGTAGCATCATTTTGCATAAAACTAGCGTGACTTAGGCAACCGTAACCATGGCAATAATAGACAGAAAAAAGTTAATACACCCAACAACAAAAAATGTTGATCCACCCATAATCATTTCATCAATTCAGATTTAAAAATGGAAAACTACTACTTCATTATTATTTTGAACCTATAAACACTACTGGGAAAAGGCCTCCCGCATCCAATTGTTCCTATTTTGAGCAATCTCTGCCTATCCTCTTGAAAACGACTGAAAAATAAACAAAATTATTTTGCAAACCGACACAAATCCGCAACCTCAAAACCCCGACATTGCAACAAAACCATTGTCCAAAGACAAAACAATTGAAACTCAACCAGAACTTTTAAACTCATCAACGAGCGCCATTGTACCGGTACCGCTTGTACCGGTACCGGTACAATAGGCTGGGTCGATTTTGTAAAAAAAATATTTTTGATGCTGGGTACGTTTAAAAAGTTGCGTTTTAGTCTATTTAGCAACAGAAAAATAGTAAAAAAAAAATTCGATATAACTTTTAGCCCTCTACCATAGCTAGAATATTTCGAAAAAAAGAATTTTTGGACGTTTTTAATTTATATTTTAAAATGTGTTATAAAGCTTTTCGTAAGACTTTTGAAGTTTATTCATTAATTGCGTGTATCAGAACGTGCATTACAATGATTATTTTTTAAATCATAGACAATGGTAAGCTTACCTGCGTCAAAACTGTCAACTCAATTTTCGCGTTTGCCGCCAATTTGCATCATTTTACTTGCCTTTATTTCGTGGTTTTAAGATAAAAAAAAAAAACGATATAATCGAGTGGAAACCTTTTAGTAAGAGAACGTTTAGTAAGTGAACTGTGACAAATAAATTCAAGTTCATAAAAATGAGTGCTGAACAAACTGTTAAAACACGAAGTAAAGTTATTTGCCCTTTGTTTGGACCACCTTCAGACCTCAATGTGACACTATTACCTACGATATCAGACACTATTAAATATATACTTATAGTAAGACACCGTTTGCAAGATCTCAATTCTGGTAAGCAACCGTCAATAACCGAAGTTTTTTGTTGTGTGAGCAGCGACATTCAGAAGATCTGGGCTTCTTCTTCTATTCCTACTTTAAGCCCCAAGAGAATAAAAGAGTTATTAAAAAAGTATTACGCTGAATACCTAAAGATAATACGGCACCCTAAAAGTAAAATAAACGATAACTATAGGAATAAATTAAGTAGCTTCAAGAACTATTGTTTAACGCAACTTTTCGACATCGCAGCATGCAAGTGCACGATTGTACTGGCTTCCGATTATTGTTCCTGTGCCAAGCAAAATAAAGTGCCAGTCATCGAACAAACATTTTTGCTAGATCAACGATCTCACAGACAAATGATTATAGCTGGCGTAGACAAAATACAGACACAAAAAAATTGCATAAAAATTAAAAGACAGCAAAAGTTGCAGGACCGTATGACGGACTTTTATAACTCTCGACCAGATTTAAACTCTAACCAAAAAATAGCACGTACTTCGCCTCCTTCTAGAACTGATTACAATAATATCACTACTCCACCTGTAATATCAACGCCGACGACTGAACCAAGTGACCCATCTTATAACTGCCTAAAATTACCAGAACTGGCGAAAACGTGTGATCGGTATGGAATCTCAAATCGATCCGGAGCTGCAATCGCAACTGCAGTGCTGCAAGACGTAGGGCTTATATCTCACGATAACAAAAACTTAGTCGTGGATAAAAACAAGCTACAACGAGCTCGACATAACGAAAGACTTAACTTACAGGAGAATGTATCTTTCAATCAATTGGAAGCGATTTATTTTGACGGCAGGAAGGACAAAACCTTGATTATAGAAAATTCAGACGGTCGTTCTTATCGTAGACTTACTGTGGAAGAGCATATATCCCTTATAAGTGAACCAGACTCCGTATATTTAGGACACACGACACCACGAACAGGAACTGGTAAAGATATTTGCAATTCAATTGTTGAATACTGTCAAAGCCACAAAATCGACTTAAATGATTTAAAATGTATAGGTTGCGACGGGACTGCCACGAACACTGGTTGTAAATCAGGAGTTATTAGATTGACTGAGTTGAAGTTGCAAAAACCATTACAGTGGCTTGTATGCCAACTCCATGCGAATGAGTTGCCTTTACGACACTTATTTTGTCAACTAGATGGAGGCACAAGTGGACCTAGAGAATACACGGGGCCCATAGGAAAAGCTCTAGAAACCTGTGATAAATTGCGTGTAAAAAAGTATGCAGCGATTACTAGCGGTATTTGTGATATAGACCAAAATGTAATTAAATCGTTAAGTACGGACCAAAAGTATTTGTACGAAATGTGTTGTGCTGTGTCAACAGGCACTTGTAGTGTAGAACTCGCAAATAGACAACCTGGAAAGATGGCCCATTCTCGTTGGCTTACCACAGCAAATCGAATATTACGATACTATATTGGATGTCAGAGACCGTCGAATAACTTGAAAACTCTAACAGAGTATATTGTTAAAGTTTACGCACCGGTCTGGTTCGAAATAAAGCAAAAATCGTCCTGTATTTATGGTGCCCACCATGTATTTAATTTAATACGTTTAACTAGATCCTTCGACGACAAAGTGAGATCTATAATTGATCCAGTGATACAAAGGAATGCTTTTTTCGCTCACCCCGAAAACATACTGGTTGCTATGGCATCGGATGAGAGGACAGTTGTGAGAGAACTTGCTCTTAGAAAAATTTTACAAGCAAGACGTCAGACAACCAGTAATTCTGTCAGGGTGTTTAAATTGCCTCGGCTCAATTTTCTTGCAACTGATTATATAGACATGATAATCTGGGCCGAGTGTCAAGTTACACCTCCGCCAATAATGAGCCATTTGTCTGAGGAGGATTTGCAGAAGATGATAGGCAACATCTCACCGTTTCAAGATGTAATTTTCTCTAAATTTCCATGTCACACGCAGGCTGTAGAACGTTGCATAAAACTTGTGACGGAAGCATCGATCACGGTGGCTTCGAAAAATGCACGAGATGGAATTATTCGTACTAAACTGAAATCCAGATCTGTAATGCCATCATTTGATAATAAGGCACAATACAACTGCTAACATCGTTAAAGTGCAAGTTTTTCAACATTTACATTGTCGAGATTATACTTCTACATTGTAATGAATTGCACTTTTTAATAATAATTACACTATGTTTTATAAATTACACATGCATTTTTACTTATTTAGTAATACAAACAATATGTAATCATACACGGAAATTACACTAAATATTTTGAAAAGTCAAATCTTTGAACATCTGTAGAGGGCTAAATCATATAACGGATTAACATTATTTAAATTAAATCTAAGAGGTTAAACGAAATAGCAACTTTTTAGACCCCCCCAGGTATGATTTAGTGAAAAAAAATTTTTTTCATACAAAATCGACCCAGCCTACCGGTACAATGTACCGGAATAGTTCAGTATTAATGAAGGCGACAGGGTTAACGAGTTTCTAGATCCTTTATTAAGACTGAAATGTTCCCGTGGCTTAGATATTCTTAAACTCAGTCAGAATTTATAACAGCTGGTTTTTGAGGATTTTTTGCGTTGTACAGTCGACAAAAAAGTCTCCTTTACAGCTCACAAGTGCAAACACGCTGCAAACACGTGCAAACACGTGCAAACACGCTCATGCTGTCGCGTCACGCGACAACATGAGCGTTCGTTGCAACCGAGTTTCTATGTGTATCGCGCATCCGTGGTAAGATGTTTGCACTTGTGAGCTGTAAAGTAGACTTTTTTGTCGACTGTACTAAGCTCTACAATAGTACGTTTTGGTCTTGTTGTATTTATGTAGATTTTTTTTCATATATTTATTTTCAAAACTACAATTTATGTTCATATATTAAATCTAACTAATCGTAATCAATCTACTTAACCTAACGTATATCTAAGATTGGCCCTTGAGGCATTGTACCGAGGATGCTGGCGGCATTTCCTAGCCGTATCGCAATACTGATGCGATGTGCGAGGAAGTCGCCAGCTCTTCCTTCTTTAGTACATTATGACACCAGTGCAAAAAACATGAAACTCGAAACGAGTGGCGATGATTCCAATCAACACTAGTACGAATTTTCTTTTTGAACGTGTCTCGTACGACGTTTTTTAGTACAGATGGCCTTCCAAAGATTTGGGCATGACGTAAAATGAGCCACTTCTCGCACTAGCGCCCTAAAGCCCGCTTTACACTGCGAGCGGAACGGACTCATTAATAGCTGCGTTTAATTTACACCGCTGGTGTGACTTATATCCAGCCGTCAACTGAATACTAGTAATTAGGCAATGATGGACGTGAAACGGAGCCATTAATGAGTCCGTCCCGTTCACAGTGGAAGGCGAGCATGAAAAAGGCACTATCTGTACCTACAAAAAATATGTTTTAGGGTAACATTCAGCATTGGATGTGAGGTATAATCCGGCATGAAAAGAATAGGTTTGTTTCATCATCATCAGCCTATGTCAGTCCACTGCTGGACGTAGGCTTCTCCTATTAACTATTTTTATAGACGCATTAGGAGGTAAATGCCCATAACCGCCACGCTGGGTAAGCGGATTGGCGATCGCAGTAATGTGTCCACTATGATGACAGGTTTGTTTAAGTGGATATTTTTCCAAAAGGACAATACAGTGTACCGCTTTAGTTGGCTGGTACCAGTAAACTTCGTTAAAATTATAATAAATGTACGTCATTGTATCCTTATCCGTTTTTGGTGATGGTGTTGTCACTCACCCTTGGTACATCAAATAAATCCTCAAAATATAAATTTATTTCCGGATTTTTTCAAATAAGAAATGAAGCATTCACCTTCTTAATTTTTCTTCACCAGTTCTACGTTTTTCAGTAGGATTCATATCTTTACGTACCTGTGAACAAGAGAAAATCAATGAATATAATTTTGGTTATTTCGTAGCATCATTTCTGGAATCAGAGAAACAATACTTATTACAGAAGCGTTATTTAAAATAAGACTATTAGTAAAATTTAATTGACAAAAAATTGATTTTTCTTGTAAGACTTCAACCGAACGTCTTCCTATAAAGTTCCTATAGTTCAAGATCATTCTCGTTACCTACATTAGCAGGCCTAGCCAAGATCATCATCATCATCATCATCATCATCATCATCATCATCATCATCATCATCATCATCATCATCATCATCATCATCATCATCATCATCATCCTCATCATCATCATCATCATCAGCCTATGATAGTCCACTGCTGGACGTGGGACTCTCCTATTAACAATGCGTATAGACGCATTAGGAGGTAAATGCCCATAATCGCCACGCTGGGCAAGCGGATTGGCGATCGCAGTCATTACTGCGATCGTCATCATAGTGGACACATTTGTCCACTATGATGACGCTGCTGCCCATCATCAATCTTTTATCAAATTGTGGTCAGTGACACTTCAATCCCTTAGTCGACTTTTACGACACCCGCAGGAGGAGTTGGGGTAATGACAAATGTATTCTTACTGCCGTCACCACACGGCCTCTAGCCAAAATGCCATTCTGCAATTGCATACGATAAGCGATAAGTAATAAATGTATGAGAATGACAGATTCGAAAGAAAAATTACGGGACCATTTCCATACAATATCATGGTCACGTGACTTATCGCTTATCGTTAGTGATCGTTATCAACGTGCGGTATTGGTGGCAAAGTATGGTTGACAGAAAAATCAAGTACACAGGTACTTATTATTAAAATTAATGAATTACCATACCTACACATATTTTAATCACTTATTCAAATTACGCTGATTAAACGAGTAAACGACTAAAATGTATTAAACAGATTCGTCTGTCAAACGTTCACAAATAAATTGAAAAATCCATTATAATATAACACTAGTCTTACTCCACTTGATATAGTTAGTTGAATATTAATTTTGATTAAAATAAAGACTTCGGAAAATGGCATTTAAAGTACTATTATGTGTCTTAAAATAATGACCTTAGATTTTTTCTTTTTTAAAGTAGGATAAAGTTTGTATTGTATCCTAAGGAGAGTCCTATTTTTTTTGTGATTACGAGTAACAGAACAAAATAGCATTTTCACATTAGTAACTTTTTCTGCCAACCATAGCCATTGCCACGGAAAGTGCACCTTGATAACGATCACTTACTTATCGTATACGATTGCAGAATGTCACCTTGGCTAGATCTGCTGTCACTCGCTAAGTAATGAGAATAAAACCCTCGGCTCTCTTTTAATCGGTGGCATGGCGCTTCAGATTTATTCATTAAAATTGTTCAGGAACTCTAAGAAAGTTCTTTTTTACGCGAAAAGAGTTTTGAGTTTAATTCACGTAGACATTGAGTATTTTGGCTTTATGGTGTTGATATAATTTTTGACAGTACGTTATATACTTGTATTATAAAACTTTATCAGCCTCCATAGCCTAGTTGGTAGTGACCCTGCCTACAAAGCTGGAGATTTCAGGTTCGAATTCTAGCGAGGGCATTATATGTGTATTTATATATCACAAATATTTGTTCCTTGGTCATGGCTGTGTATGTATTTAAGTATCTAAATGTATCTATATATCCCTTTCCGACCGGTTTGATATAATCCTGCAAATTACTTTGCAAAAATCCTGTCACCAAGTTAATTCCTATACCGATTAAATCTACAGACACTAGCCGATACGTAAAAGTAGCAAATACCTTAGGGCAGCCGCATCAGTCAGTCGCAAGACAGCGTTGAAGTTGGCGATGTATTTTGGTGGGAGTAGTGGCACACGTAAGTTCATAATTTCGTATATTTGTGGTGACAAACCTTCTATTTATTGAACGATATTTACTCTTAAAGAGTTAAACGTTTTTATTTAGCACAAATTAGAATAAAATTAAGTGATTTCGTGTAAACAATGTGCCCATAAATAATAAGTGCACAAAATTGTTGGCTCGGACGTAGCTTGTAAATTGTTCGTAATCGCTAATCGCTCCAGAAGAAAAAAAATTGTGCCCCTCACTAATCCGCCATATTTGTTTATATTTTTTCTACTTTCAACTGAAAATTGGTATACATTAAGGCAGAACAGTATGCAAGGAATTCTTGGCTGTAGAATAGTCTAAAGCGAAAACAGAAATAATTGAGCAACTAAGACTCGACAGTGGTGTAGTAAGAATGCATTAAAAAGAAAGCCTTACTTATTCACCTTGGCAATTGTAGCCTCTTCCTTCTGTGTTGTTTACTTTTGTTTGCGGTGCTACTAGTTGTATAAACTTTTAAATTGAAATGTATGTTTTCATCCTGTATTACTGAGATAATTGCAGATTTCTAGTATTAACGGCCACTGAGCTATGCTGCGGACAGACGGACATGGCGAAACTAGAAGAGTTTCGTTTTTTGCCATTTTGGCTACAGAACACTGAAAAGAGGCAACCATAAAACCGTTGGAATACATTCTTGTAACAAACGACTCGAATGTCACTCTAGGTTGGTCTAATCTAATACAGCATCGTAAAAACCATCTTCAGCTGAGCAGTTCTTTC
>JALPQI010030219.1:0-10366 GCA_025490895.1 Thaumatotibia leucotreta
GATCTCGGTACAGACGGGGTTGGTGAGCGTGATCTTGGCCAAATCGGCCTTCGTCGCGATCACCCTGCCACCGGTACTGAGCGACCCGATGTTCACTAGTAGCACCTGCGATGAACATTACGTGAAAGTTGTGCATTGTGATAACGGATCACGTTCATAGAAAAAAATGTAGACAAGTATAGGCACATAGAATTAGATTTGGATAGAACAAGTTCATTCATTTGTATGGCGGCCGAGTGTGTCAGATCTTGTACTGAAGTTGTTACAGATGTAGTGAGAAATGACTTGCCTTCGGAAACGTTCGTCAACGTCATGCTGTTTCAGTCTATCTCACTGAGACTGACAGTAATAGCTGTCATGCTACTTCAGTCAGACTCGGTGACACTGCCTGAAACAGCATGTGTTTACGAACGTTTCCGAAGGCAAGTAATTTCTCACTACCCCTGTAATATTACTTAAGGAGGCATTATTGATGTTTTTGTTCACTTCAACTTACAAAATTTGACGCCCGAAAGCTGCAATCTGCGATTAAAGACGGATAACTAAAATTCGTAATTCGTGTCGATTTAAAACACTCCCTTCAGTCGTGTTTTAAAACATCGCCACTCGCCATGTTTTTCGCACTTGTGTCGTAATGTACTATTTTAGTACAGATGGTACCTTTTTTACACGGTAGTGCGAGAAGTGGCTCATTTTACGTCAGATCCAAAACTAGGGCCATCTGCACTAAAAAAATGTCGTACGAGACACGTGCAAAAAGAAAATTCGTAACTCGTGTCGATTTAAAAACACGACCGAATGTACTATTTTCGAACTGTCAAAACAATCGCCTCTATGAAGTTTCATATACGGAGTACATATTCATATACAAAAGTGACGTCACATTTGTATACTGCCATTTGGCAGTAAATGGTCATTTGACCTACTCTTTTAAAAAATAGAAGTTCTGTATAAAAATTACTAGAATCTACATTTTAAGGAAAGTTGCTCAGCGTGACTGTCCCTAGTCTATTTCAAATACGAAGGTCCGATGACCGATGAATTGGTCCACTTGTGGACACAAATTGGCACGTGTGGTATGTGTATGTACACCGATGTATGCAAACAATATCATGCCACAAAAGGGTCTGAATCTTTTGTTATCACTGATCCTGTGATCCTATTGTTGACGCCTATTTGTATTGTATTGTATCCTGGCCATTTTTTTCCGCAACTCGACATCAAAAGTGCCTATTTTGCGTGGTCCCAACGCTGGCCAACCTGTTGGGGACTTCACATACACGCAGAAATTTCTTCGATCGAACTCACGACCGCCGTGCGTTTTTTTTACCACTAGGCTATAAGCCACAAGCGCTTTTTTGTTGACGCCTATTAACTTTGTCAAGTGCAATCGAGTCTTCGTATTTGAAATGGACTTTACCCTGGTAACGTTCCAGATCCCACATGTTACATGTAACATCTGGGTCGTATTATACAGGTATAATATACAGTCGTGGCCAGATAATTAGGAACAAGATTTTTTTTCTCATACAACTGCCTGCAAACAGGGCTTTGCAAATTTGATAATAATTTAAAAAATATTTGACCATTTTTCTTTATTAATATCAGAACTTATCCATGATTAAATAAGGTATACTGGGACATATTGCAAAGTTCTAAAAAAATACCTAACTTGAAAAATATGGATGGCGCCATAGACACTTCAACTTAATTATTTGTTCTTAATTAGGTTGAAGTGTTTATGGGGTCATCCATATTTTTCAAGATTGGTATTTTATGGAACTTTGCAATAAGTTCCAATATAGAGGTGTGCGCCACGCCGGCGCGGCGGCGCCGCGCCGCGGGACCCACGCCGCCGCCGCCGCCGAGGTTTTCAAAATTCACGCCGCGACAAAAATTTTACGAAATAAAATCATTTAAATTACGCGCCACGCTGATCATATTGACATTAAACAACAATATGATTGCGAATATCGACAAGCGGTTCCCTCTGACCGAAAAGATTGTATGCGCAGCATTTCTGGATTGCAGATTTTCAGATATTGATACGCACCTACGAAAAAAATACACTACTTGGGCAGAATTGTTTCCAATTGTACAGATTTCTTTTACAGAATTACAAGTCTACATATTCCCAATACTACAGATTTACAAACTTACAGAATCCCAATACTTTAATATTCCAACATTACGGTTTCCCATGTCTACAGATTTTCAATATTACTGATTGATTCCTATGTCTACAGATTCCATATTCTCTAGATTTCATGTCTACTGATTCCCAACTGTAATGCTTTTTTCAACACACTTGCTTGTAAGTCGTAACGTAGGTCTTATTGAACCGCTTTTAGGCGTATAATCCTAGGTATTACTAGCTGTGTGTTTTTTCATTATATTATATTCTTTACATCGTCGATCCCGCAGTGTCTGAAGACAAAAGTCTTCAATCAGTGCTTCCTACCCGTCATGACGTACGGAGGCGAAACGTGGACACTGACGGTACGGCTGGTCCACAAGTTCAAGGTCGCTCAAGGAGCTACGGAAAGGGCAATGCTCGGCGTCTCTTTGAGGGATCGAATCAGAAATGAGGTTATCCGGCAGAGAACCAAAGTGATCGACTTAGCCCGCCGTGTTAGCAAGCTGAAGTGGCAGTGGGCTGGCCATATTATCCGTAGAACCGACTGGCTAAACGAGTTCTTGAGTGCAGATCGCGTCTCGGCAAGCGTAGTGTAGGACGCCCTCAGGCAAAGTGCAGCGACGATTTGCGCAGGATGGCTGGCAGCAGCTGGATGCGAGCAGCCAAAGATCGAAAACGGTGGCGTGAAATTGGGGAGGCTCACATCATCAGCCTATTGCAGTCCACTGCTGGGCATATCCAGCAGTGGACTGCGATAGGCTGATGGTGATGATGGATGTTTTTTCATTATTTACGTTAGGCCACCATAGGAGGTTTAATGACTGTCTATTAACTGATTCTATTAATTTTAGTGTTTGCAATTTTATTGATGATTTTTATGCTTCTTGAATAAGATATTTTTAGAGGAAAAAGGTGAAAGCTTTTAAAAAAAATGGCATTTGAAAAAAATTGTTGTCGCTTTCCACGGCTTAGAAATAGACAACTGCAGCTTCGCCTTATAATACCTACGTAAAATTGGCGAAAACATGGTTTTGAAAGATAGGCAGATTTGTAACATTTCTTTTTTCATCAGCATTTTAAGAAAGGTATTTCTCATGTCGGTATGTTTCCTCTTTTTGGACAGAATACGAAATATTTATTTATGAGTATATTAAACGCATTTAAAATTTGGCTTGCAGTTTTTGTAGGCTTGTACCTAAGAGTACCGTCAAACAAAGCAAAATATACAAAAATAGATATTATAAAAAAAAATCGTGTATAAACACCGATGTATGATTAGCAGTGTGGGCGATACTATAAAGAGGTTGTAAAGCTGGGTATCTGTAGTATTTGAAATCTGCAGTACCTATTGGGAATTCGTAGTATTGGGAATCTGTAGTGTTGGGTATTTGTAGCATTTAAAAGTCGTATTATTGGGAATATGTACAATCAGGAATGCATAGGTACTATTGACAATATCTGAAGTATTATATCTTATCTGTAGTATTAGGAATCTGTAGTATTGGGAATCTATAGACGACTCGATCTAGGCCTACTACCGCGTTTTTCGCGGTAGGGCTGCTGTGCAAGTTAATAAAATAATTTTCGTACATGATAATTATGACAATTGCCACATAAAATGCAATCTATAACTTTGTTTCGTGTTTATTTTTTTAATAATAAACTTGTCCTAAACAATATCTAGGTTTTTAATGCCTTGTCATCCTTATATGTATGAACGTACGGGGTAATAATCTGACCTTGACGCCGGCGTGGCGCCGCCACGCCGGTAAAATTTTGCGGCGCGCCGCCGCCGGTGATTTCTATGCCGGCGCACATCTCTATTCCAATATACCTTATTTAATCATAGATAAGTTCTGATATTAATAAACAAAAATAATCAATTATTTATTACATTATTATCTAATTTGCAAAGCCCTGTTTGCAGGCAGTTGTATGGGGAAAAAAATCTTGTTCCTAATTATCTGGCCACAACTGTAGTATAGTATAGTTACCTCGTTCTTGGTCAACTTCTGTACTTTGGCGGCCTTCTTGTCTCCCTCCGTACGTACGCCGAGCAGTCTCTTCAGCAGGTAGTAGGACACCTCGAGCTTCACGAAGATGCCCGGCAGCGCGCCCACGGCTCCTAGCACCTGACGATTAATTCAATAAATAAACATCTTGAGACATCTACCTTTAAGGTGGTACACCAAACGAGCGAATGCTCATTCTATCCCCACTCTACGAAATCAACGAATTTCGATGAATTACCTATTTTTGAACGTATACAAATTTAATTTTAATTTGATAATGTACTCCAAGGAGATGAATAAATCACAGGTATTTTATTTTTAACTTGCATAATTAATTTCATAGTATTTTATGTGACTGGTTCATAATGCCTAATTATGAACAGTTGCATACATAACTTTATCTACATGCATATAATAAGTTTTCTACAATATGTTTATTTTTGTGGCATCAAATTATTGGTCACGGTTGTAGCGGCATCCCGGATTTCTGGTGATGTTTCACACATTTCAACATCACTGTCTTCGTCGTCATAACCCATTTTTCAGTGTAAATATTTCACAACGAACTCGATAATATTAAACTTTCAAGTCAACAGTCCAAAAAAGTTTGTAAACGTTTTGGATGCTTGAAACAATTGAAACAGAACAAATGACTGACTTTATTTTTTTTTATTCATAGCCAAGGTAAGGTCTTGAGTCGATATCGATTCTCAAATCGTTCCTCAATATTCGAGATTTAGAAGAATGTATGGAATATGAATTTTAATGTGAATGAAATTACAAATCGATTAATTCGATAATCGAAATTAAAGTGTGATTTTTCTTTTTAACAGAATGTTCGAAATTTAATTGTGATTAAGATATCGGTTGCCGATATCGTAAAGTAAAAATTATGATACACCAACAGATACAGATTTCTTAAAATAGGCTATTTGCTTACCGCCGCTAAACATATTGTAGACAACTTATGATATGGATGTAGATAAAATATATTTTTAAACCCTCATTGGAATCCTAGGCTCAGGAACTATGTCGAACTAACGCTATAAATAAAATTGTATAAAACGTCTTACTACTCATCATTGTGACATGGTACTCTCACCTGTCCGACAAGACGATCGGCGCGGCACACACTGGCGAAAACCCCCGATTTCATGGCATAAATTAAATGTGGTTGTAATTAGATTGGTACTTCACTAAAGACTTTCCGTTGTGTTTTTAAACACACCTATTTCACTGTTTAAGTAATAATACAAATAAATAAAAATTTTGGATATTTATCGCGTTTCTCCACTTAAGAGATCAAATTTTATTTCAGTCATCGCATTCGACGATTTTTTGGGGACTAACGACCTTAAAAGAAACATAAAAGACTTTTAAAATAACAAAATAAAAAGAAAAAAATAAATTTTACCATTATTTACTTTCTTCATAACATCGAAAACTTTGTTCAAATGTATAGAAAGGTATAGGCAAAATAGATTATATATTGCTGCTTTGATAAACAAGGATATAAACTAATCCACTTTCAAGACAGGAATGCACGAGAAAGTGAACTTTTAGTCCATGACAATATTTTTTATTCACTTATTTTTTGTTACAAAGTTAAATCGCGCATTTCATCAAATGGAATGACAACTTTATGTAATATCTTATTAAATACGTAGTCCTTACCTTCAACAATACAATCCATAATCGTTAGGGTACTTTATATTAAAGAATAACAACAATAATCAACATTGAAAATGTACAAAAAATTGATTGCGAATTGCACCGTACAACAAGTCAAACTTTGACTGATCGTTTCATGCATATATGCATGCTGATTGGTGGAGTTATGTCTCGAATAGATACTCAGTTTCATTGTTTATGCGAGCGACATAAGCGAAACCATTAAAGGCACACTTGGATTTTTTTAATTAATGCCATGAAATCGGGTTTTTCGCCAGTGTGCGGCACAGCGTAGGCTCGATCTTGGTCCCGACGCCGATCAGTCCGCCAGGGACGGCGTATTGGAGTTCGTTCTGCTCCGTGTATAGAGACACGATCCGGGAGAATATCGGCCGTAATAAAAAATACTAGAACTTTCTTAATTCCCATGAAGGGAATTAACTTGGAACTATTTTTCGTTGGATCTTAAGCACAGTGCTGCCATCTCACTCCCCCTAGTGGCAGAAAAAGTATCAAAAAAACCCTCATTTGGAACCCTAGGTCACTCAGGAACTATGTCGAACTAACGCTATAAATAAAATTGTATAAAACGTCTTACTACTCATCATTGTGACATGGTTCTACTCTCACCTGTCCGACAAGACGATCGGCGCGGCACAGCGTAGGCTCGATCTTGGTGCCGACGCCGATCAGGCCGCCAGGGACGGCGTATTGGAGTTCGTTCTGCTCCGTGTATAGAGACACGATTCGGGAGAATATCGGCCGTAATAAAAAATACTAGAACTTTCTTAATTTCTTTGGAATTAATTTGGAACTATTTTTCGTTGGATCTTAAGCACAGTGCTGCCATCTCACCCCCCCTAGTGGCAGAAAAAGTATCAAAAACCCTCATTTGGAACCCTAGGTCACTCAGGAACTATGTCGACGTAGCGCTATAAATAAAATTGTATAAGGGTCAACATTCTTTTCGTTGTCTTGTTTCAAACCACTCTGTCACGCTTTTAGTTGCTGTTTCGACTCAGTATATAAAAATAATCCGGTGCACTTGTATTTATTTTTCACGCTAGATTTTAATCCATACAACAGAAATTGAAAACAAAACATCAACTCATACAAAAATCACCACTGCATCACGTTTTTTAGGGACACAAAATAATACAACGAAAAGAATTTTGACCCATAAAATGTCTTACTACTCGTCATTGTGACATGGTACTCTCACCTGTCCGACGAGACGATCGGCGCGGCACAGCGTAGGCTCGATCTTGGTGCCGACGCCGATCAGGCCGCCAGGGACGGCGTATTGGAGTTCGTTCTGCTCCGTGTATAGAGACACGATTCGGGAGAATATCGGCCGTAATAAAAAATACTAGAACTTTCTTAATTCCCATGAAGGGAATTAACTTGGAACTATTTTTCGTTGGCTCTTACGCACAGTGCTGCCATCTCACCGCCCTATAGTGGCAGAAAAAGTATCAAAAATCCTCATTTGGAACCCTAGGTCACTCAGGAACTATGTCGAACTAACGCTATAAAAAAAAAAAGTATAAAACGTCTTACTACTCATCATTGTGACATGGTACTCTCACCTGTCCGACAAGACGATCGGCGCGACACAGCGTAGGCTCGATCTTGGTGCCGACGCCGATCAGGCCGCCAGGGACGGCGTATTGGAGTTCGTTCTGCTCCGTGTATAGAGACACGAGTCGGGAGAATATCGGCCGTAATAAAAAATACTAGAACTTTCTTAATTCCCATGGAGGGAATTAACTTGGAACTATTTTTCGTTGGATCTTACGCACAGTGCTGCCATTTCACCCCCCCCTAGTGGCAGAAAAAGTATCAAAACCCCTCATTTGGAACCCTAGGTCACTCAGGAACTATGTCGACGTAGCGCTATAAACAAAATTGTATAAGGGTCAACATTCTTTTCGTTGTCTTGTTTCAAACCACTCTGTCACGCTTTTAGTTGCTGTTTCGACTCAGTATATAAAAATAATCCGGTGCACTTGTATTCATTTTTCACGCTAGATTTTAATCCATACAACAGAAATTGAAAACAAAACATCAACTCATACAAAAATCACCACTGCGTCACGTTTTTTAGGGACACAAAATAAGACAACGAAAAGAATTTTGACCCATAAAATGTCTTACTACTTGTCATTGTGACATGGTACTCTCACCTGTCCGACAAGACGATCGGCGCGGCACAGCGTAGGCTCGATCTTGGTGCCGACGCCGATCAGTCCGCCAGGGACGGCGTATTGGAGTTCGTTCTGCTCCGTGTATAGAGACACGATTCGGGAGAATATCGGCCGTAATAAAAAATACTAGAACTTTCTTAATTCCAATGAAGGGAATTAACTTGGAACTATTTTTCGTTGGATCTTAAGCACAGTGCTGCCATCTCACTCCCCCTAGTGGCAGAAAAAGTATCAAAAACTCTCATTTGGAACCCTAGGTCGCTCAGGAACTATGTCGACGTAGCGCTATAAATAAAATTGTATAAGGGTCAACATTCTTTTCGTTGTCTTGTTTCAAACCACTCTGTCACGCTTTTAGTTGCTGTTTCGACTCAGTATATAAAAATAATCCGGTGCACTTGTATTCATTTTTCACGCTAGATTTTAATCCATACAACAGAAATTGAAAACAAAACATCAACTCATACAAAAATCACCACTGCGTCACGTTTTTTAGGGACACAAAATAAGACAACGAAAAGAATTTTGACCCATAAAATGTCTTACTACTCATCATTGTGACAAGGTCCTACTCTCACCTGTCCAACAAGTCGATCGGCGCGGCACAGCGTAGGCTCGATCTTGGTGCCGACGCCGATCAGTCCGCCAGGGACGGCGTATTGGAGTTCGTTCTGCTCCGTGTATAGAGACACGATTCGGGAGAATATCGGCCGTAATAAAAAATACTAGAACTTCTTAATTCCCATGAAGGGAATTAACTTGGAACTATTTTTCGTTGGATCTTACGCACAGTGCTACCATCTCACCGCCCTATAGTGGCAAAAAAAGTATCAAAAACCCTCATTTGGAACCCTAGGTCACTCAGGAACTATGTCGACGTAGCGCTATAAATAAAATTGTATAAGGGTCAACATTCTTTTCGTTGTCTTGTTTCAAACCACTCTGTCACGCTTTTAGTTGCTGTTTCGACTCAGTGTATAAAAATAATCTTGTGCACTTGTATTTATTTTTCACGCTAGATTTTAATCCATACAACAGAAATTGAAAACAAAACATCAACTCATACAAAAATCACCACTGCGTCACGTTTTTTAGGGACACAAAATAAGACAACGAAAAGAATTTTGACCCATAAAATGTCTTACTACTCGTCATTGTGACAGTTCTACTCTCACCTGTCCGACAAGTCGATCGGCGCGGCACAGCGTAGGCTCGATCTTGGTGCCGACGCCGATCAGTCCGCCAGGAACGGCGTATTGGAGTTCGTTCTGCTCCGTGTATAGAGACACGATTCGGGAGAATATCGGCCGTAATAAAAAATACTAGAACTTTCTTAATTCCCATGAAGGGAATTAACTTGGAACTATTTTTCGTTGGCTCTTACGCACAGTGCTGCCATCTCACCGCCCTATAGTGGCAGAAAAAGTATCAAAAATCCTCATTTGGAACCCTAGGTCACTCAGGAACTATGTCGAACTAACGCTATAAAAAAAAAAGTATAAAACGTCTTACTACTCATCATTGTGACATGGTACTCTCACCTGTCCGACAAGACGATCGGCGCGACACAGCGTAGGCTCGATCTTGGTGCCGACGCCGATCAGGCCGCCAGGGACGGCGTATTGGAGTTCGTTCTGCTCCGTGTATAGAGACACGAGTCGGGAGAATATCGGCCGTAATAAAAAATACTAGAACTTTCTTAATTCCCATGGAGGGAATTAACTTGGAACTATTTTTCGTTGGATCTTACGCACAGTGCTGCCATTTCACCCCCCCTAGTGGCAGAAAAAGTATCAAAACCCCTCATTTGGAACCCTAGGTCACTCAGGAACTATGTCGACGTAGCGCTATAAACAAAATTGTATAAGGGTCAACATTCTTTTCGTTGTCTTGTTTCAAACCACTCTGTCACGCTTTTAGTTGCTGTTTCGACTCAGTATATAAAAATAATCCGGTGCACTTGTATTCATTTTTCACGCTAGATTTTAATCCATACAACAGAAATTGAAAACAAAACATCAACTCATACAAAAATCACCACTGCGTCACGTTTTTTAGGGACACAAAATAAGACAACGAAAAGAATTTTGACCCATAAAATGTCTTACTACTTGTCATTGTGACATGGTACTCTCACCTGTCCGACAAGACGATCGGCGCGGCACAGCGTAGGCTCGATCTTGGTGCCGACGCCGATCAGTCCGCCAGGGACGGCGTATTGGAGTTCGTTCTGCTCCGTGTATAGAGACACGATTCGGGAGAATATCGGCCGTAATAAAAAATACTAGAACTTTCTTAATTCCCATGAAGGGAATTAACTTGGAACTATTTTTCGTTGG
>JALPQI010030220.1:0-11645 GCA_025490895.1 Thaumatotibia leucotreta
CGTTTTCCACCCGTATCATAGATAAACAACAACCCACTTTCCGAGCATGAGCAATGAAAATACATTTGTTACCATCAAGACAGTAACATACTATCACAATCTAGCCATAACCATGGCACCCGATCTGTAGCAGCAGGTAAGTACGCTGTTCCCAGAGTAAGCAATTACTATGGGGATAGGCTCATCGAAAAGCGCTTGCCATACTTACTTAACACCTTACCTGCGGCTATTAGAGCGGAGAAAAACAAAACCACCAAGACAGTAACATACTATCACAATCTAGCCATAACCATGGCACCCGATCTGTAGCAGCAGGTAAGTACGCTGTTCCCAGAGTAAGCAATTACTATGGGGATAGGCTCATCGAAAAGCGCTTGCCATACTTACTTAACACCTTACCTGCGGCTATTAGAGCGGAGAAAAACAAAACTAGATTTAAGAAAGCCCTACTACAACACTATCTCGACAGTATTTAAATAGCATCTTATATTCTTACACTTTGCCTAAATTTCTATGTAAATTCGACACTTCTACTTCTGTACTTCACTGTTATTTTTTCTTTTTTATGTATTTTAGAGACTCACGGATCCCACAGTCAAACTGTTCAAACAGTTTTGTGGGACAATGTATTTAGATTTAAGTTGTAATCCTGTATCTTACAGAACAAATAAAATAAAAAATAAATAAAATAAATCCCAACTCCTCCTGCGGGTGTCGTAAGAGTCGACTAAGGGATTGAAGTGTCACTGACCATTATTTGATTAAAAAAATGATGATGGGCAGCAGCGTCATCATACTGGTCACATTACTGCGATCGCCAACCCGCTTGCCCAGCGTGGCGATTATGGGCATTTACCTCCTAATGCGTCTATACGCATAGTTAATAGGAGAGGCCTACGTCCAGCAGTGGACTATTATAGGCTGATGATGATGATGAACATAGGCCTCCCCCAAAGATTACCACAGTGATTGGTCCTGACCCACCGGCATCCACCTGCTGCGACCTTCACTAGGTCATGGTCATTATTACATTAATACTAATAAATATCATTAATTTTAACATAAAAATTATGTACCTACACTCAAAGGTTTTAAGTTGGTGATAAAACCAAGATTGTCTTGTAAAAGTGCATGATTATTAAATAATGCAAAGGACTATGCGTCAAAATAGACCAAAAACCAACAGAGCTGGGAGTAGTGTCATTAAAAAGGTCGGTTTATGTATGTACTTTATTTCATTCTATAGGTGCAAAATTGAATTCCATTGGATAATTTTATATGAGTAAGGCGTTCTGTGGGCACTCTCTAAGTAAATCACCGTGGTTCTGACATCATTCGTCATAGTATTTACTCTGACTAAAATACAAATATCTTCGTTTTGCAATGGAATTGAACATAGTGCCCATAGAATGAAATGAAATAAATGTAAATACCTATTTAATGACACCACTTTCATTTCTGTTGGTTCTTGGTCCACTCTCCATACAAATATACCTACCCATGATCTTTTTAGGTTTGCTTACGAATGTGTTTTAGTTGTGTAGCAATATCGTGCAAAGTGTAAATTCGGTTTTTGATTCAGCTTCAATTTCGCTTTTATTCTCGTGCACATCCAGTGCTTCTATAGCGGTGTGCCGCGAATTTCCCCGCGATCTAAATTGCGGCAAGTTGCCGCTAATCGGGCGCAAGTTTTTCAATAAACCACCGCGCGGCGCCACCGTGCTATCGCGTTATTTACACGACGCGCGATACGACGCGATTTACTGCTAATTTAAACTTATAGATTTATCTGTGGGAAATGGGATAATTTGAATCGCGATTCTGAGGACTGAAACGGAACGTCTACTGCTCTAATGTTGAGAATGTATGCAATTTTTACGCTATTTTTAGGGTTCCGTTCCGTACCAAGAAGGTACGAAAGGAACTTTCGCCTATCTGTCCGCCTGTCTCTCACATAAATATCTCAAGATCCACTGAAGCTATTGATTTGAAATTTGGAATAGTTCTGAATAATTTCAAATCCACATAAAACATCTGGTTTGTACTCGAATACGTAATGTGTCTTGTTATGTTTAATATTCATATAATCCAATTATAATTTTTTCATCACACTTGCTGTCTAAGCGTGCCATTGCTTGCGTGCGTAGCGGCAGTAATAGAAAAGTGAAATTCCCTAGGGAGTAATAGAAATGTCAGTACGTCGTTTAATAATATTATGTCTTAAAACTTATATTTTGTCGGCAAGTGTGATGAAAAACATTGTATGCATCACGATCGGTAAGCGGAATACTAACTCGGGTCATAAAAGCCCTCCGCCTAACGGCGTCGGGCTTCTAACACTCTCGTTAGTAATTCCGTACTTACCTCCCTTGATGCACAATGTACTATCATCTATCATTATTGTGTGCTACGAATAAATCATTTTCCATTTCCATATACCTATTTAGGTACGTTATTCGCATTCCTATTCAACCCCTACTGTATAGCATCTACTTATTAGTTATATAGTTCTTGTATAGTACCTAGGTACCTACCTATAGTAATATAGCTGGCTTACGAGTATATCTTCGGTAATTCTCGCTCAACTCGCTGATGGGCAAACTTTTATCTCCAAATTAACGCGGAGATGAAGCGAGATACCATCGCACACTTCATCGTACTCGGTGATTAGTTGCCTGGTTGTGTATCGGTGTTTGAGTAGGTAGTTTATCTAATTATGTATAGATATGTACCTACATATCTATACATAATTAGATAAACTACCTGAGGAATGGTATACCTATACCATTCCTCAGTAGAATCTAAAAAAAAGTAAACTAACCTAAAAACTTTCATTATTCCATAATCACGCACGTTTAGAACTCAATGTTGGTTTTATTACAAACTTAAAACCTTAAACTTTGAGTTCACATACATTTTTAGTTAATTATTGATATTTATTAGCATTAACGTAAAAATATATCTGCTAACGTGTTTTACGATATGTGTCAAAGACGTCAAATGCTATGGAAAGCCAGCCATATTTGTTTACTTTTTTTTGTTATATCATACATATTCGCTAAACCTTATTTTCTCCTCGTGGTTTTCAATAAAAATATAGTATACTATAAAAGATATACGGCCAGATTGTTTACATTTAGTTAAATACCTAATAAAACAGAATATAGTACAGTCAAGTCACGTCAAGTGCAAAAATAAATACCTATCCAAAGAATCCGCTCATAAATATGTTACGACGTTCTTATTACACAGAATTAGAGTGCACTGGGACATATTTTTGAACATTTTTGTGTACACCTTATTTTGTCTTTGACTGTACCCACAACACAAGTCTTAGTTGAGCTTACAACAGTGGGACTGGGTCGATTTGTTTAAGATTGTTCTCAAAATATTTATTTAAATATTACAGGTAAAGAAGGACGTTTACTTGTAGAAAAACTCGAATCATTTAAGATTTATTTCACAAAATGTAAAATGGTCAGTCAGTAAAACCTAATCGAAACAAATATGAAATTCAAACACTTGAATGACGTTCGTTTGCGACTTTCGCAAAGTAGTTTGCTCGTTCATACTCTATGAATAGATCGAATGTTAAATTATTTGTTAGTCTATCTAGGTTTAAAAAAAACATGTACTTAACCAGTTTTCCATAACATGAGGATGATGTATTTCCAAAAGGAATCTTTATACTTTCGATGCCAATGTAATATTTTTATAACCTGCAAATTATTTTTAAGAGAATGTGGATTGAATCAGAAACACCCAAAAGTAGTCTGAAGCCCAGTAAATCACATTAAGTATTAAATTTTAGTTACTGTATAATAGCGTGTATTTTTAATAAATAATTACCTCGAACCGCTGGAGTTTGTACTCGTAAATGCGCTACTACATATTTAATTTATGTTGATGTAAAACAAAACTTCATTGATTTTATAATTAACATCAAAAAAACAAAGTTGGTCCTTTTCTGCATAACTATAGTCAACTAGGCTTGTTACAAAGTCACAACAACTGTCAATAGCTTGTCAATAGCTATTCTTCTAAGTACCTATCGGATAGTATTTTTTTTTGAAAAAATAAAAACAGACGTTACGGATTTCTCCAAGATCTCATCAGACCTCTAATGAGGGTTTTCGATATTTTTTCTGCCACCAGGCGGCGCTTCGTACGCACCTGGTCTCGACAGCTGTCAGATTCATACTATTCATAGGCACCTGGGCCTAAAATATTGAAATTCTATTTTATTTGGAAGAGAATTGATTTTGTAATGGATTACGACTAATACATGGTCGTCGAACTGAAGATTGAACTCTAAAACAGGCGCTCAAAGTCACTGGTATTCAAAATAATTACTATAATTTTGTTAATTTCATGAGAATTGACTTGGAACTATTTTATTTATTTATTTTAGGTAACAATATGACTAAAGTAATGGTTTTCAGAATAAATAAACCTATAAATGTGTTGAAAATCAAATGCGCGTATTTATTTTGACAGTTCGTTATACGGTCGGCTCAGTGCTGCCATCTCACCTCCCCATAGCGGCAGAAAAAGTATCAAAAACCCTCATTGGTGCCAACGGGACCATCAGGGATTATAGGTACCTCCTCAGTTTTTGAAGTCGGTTAAAAAAAGTTTGTAATTTCGGTTCGTAGTAGGTACTAAAACGTAAGTTTGGTTACTTTTTGAGATATATGTATAGGTATGGATAGGTAATACTAAAAAAATGCACGCAGTATGAACTACAATAACTGTATACAAAAAAAGTAGTTGTATTTACGCAAAACATTCGTCAACCATACTTCATCACTGAAAAATAAACATTACTTTGTCGCAAAATTGATTTAAATCTTTAATAAACGTCACCTATTCATAAAAAAGCGTTAAAATAAAATCTTCCATCAGAAATGAAGGGCCACAAAGCATCTTTGTGCGAAATATAATAACGTTGGAGGTGAATTAAGGCCCTTGTAGCGTTTTTATACGGCTAAAGTAATTATTGTGTTTTGTGAAAGAGTTTGTTAGCGGCCATTCAGGAGGACACGGACGCTAAGGAGGGGCGCGTACTTGGGCGGCCGCGGATTTATTTAAATTTTTATTAGTTTTTTTTTCACTATTCTTCAACGAGTTTTTCAAAAAACTTATGATCAGAGATCGGACAAATGTGCGTCATTGTCCGTAATAATTTGGACAATTGGACATGACTCCAAAGTTGATTGAATAATTATTCATTTGATCATTTTCAGAAAATTACCTTTTTGACACAGGTAACTATGAAAATCTTTGTGAATAGACCCCTCAGAGCTTCAAAATCAAATTTCAAGAAATTATTGGTTTAATTATTTATTCAATCAAATTTGGTGCCATGTCCATATTATTACGAACAATGACGCACATTTGTCCGATACCTGTTTCACAAGTGCTTTACGGTGAAGGAAAACATCGTGATGAAACCTGCATGCATATATCTGCGAATAAATTCAAGGGTGTATGTGAATTGTGAACTCCCCAACAAGTACTGGCCAGCGTTCGGACCACGCAAAATAGGTACGTTTGATGTCGAGTTGCGGAAAAATGGCCAGAGTACAACAACAACAATCGTTAGCAAAATAAATTTAAAAAAATGTAAACATATAGTATGGCTGACACTCCATAGCATTTGACGTTTTTGACATATCGTGGATCACGTTAGCAGATATATTTTTACGTTAATACTAATAAGACATCAAAAATTTTAAATAAAATTGTAGGTACGTGAACTCAAGGTTTTATTTTTTTAAGTTCGTAATAAAACCAAGATTGCGTTCTGAAACTGCGTGATTATGGGATAATGCAAGTTTTTAAGTTTTTTTATTTTTGTATGGATCCTAATGACGAATGGTATAATAGCGTTGCTGAAGTGAAGATTCGTGTATCACTTTATGGTTTATTTTTTATTTATTTTATTATTTTTTAAGTTACAGTCAAAAACTCTGCCGTGCGTATTTTCTTTTGAGGTGTATAATAAATAATAAACCGCAAAAAAATTACAAAAACTAGGTAGGCCTTAAAATGTATGCATTATAATTATAGGTACACTTGGTTAATAAATTAAAGGACATCTTATTTTTAAGGACAGGCAATTAGCGTGACAATTAATTAAGTGAGATATCTTTAGGAATTTAAGCTTGATCGGCGTTTTTTATATAACCTATAATATAAATCGCTAAAAATTTATAAAATGAACGCCAAATCCGAGCGGTTTTAATCAGGTTTTAGGTTTTAGTACTAAAATTCATTAAAACCCGGTTTTGGTATTAATATCATAAACTATATTATAATGTCAAAAAGGCCGATCAAGTTTAAATTTCTATAGATATCGTACTTAATTGTCGTTACAAACATGACTGCAATGAAGGTTTTTTTTAATCTCACGCTAATCGGGCGTCCCTAAAAGTGAAAATACCCGTCGAAATTTAGTGCTTAATTGTCGTTACAAAACTGACTGAAATTAAGGTTTTTTAACTTCACGCTAATTGAGTGGCCCAAAAAGTGAAAATAAAATACCCATTAACATGTTGATAACGTGCTGCTAATATTTAACTGGCAGACACTGTTCACCGATCGAGAAATCAGAGTTCAGATATACAGCGTGTGTATTTGATACGGGCGAATACTATCGGAAGTACGGAACCTGTTTACATACATTTCTTTAGGAAATTGAGGTATTTTTTATACAAAATAATTGAGTTCGCAATGTATTGCATCCACTGGTAACCACATTACTTAAAGTAGACATAAGTATCTAAACGTCATACGAGACTCATGTCAGTTGGCCGCCATACATTGTTGCTGGGTTGCACGTTAGAAAAATCATTACACCTAACTAACAACAAAATTTAACGAAATGATTATCTTATACGACTCGTAGGATCAGATATTACAGCTGGATTAATTATTTCATCATCGTCATCATCGTCAGCCTATGATAGTCCACTGCTGGACGTAGGCCTCTCCTATTAACTATGCGTGAAGACGCATTCGGAGGTAAATGCCCATAATCGCTACGCTGGGCAAGCGGATTGGCCATCGCAGTAATGTGTCCACTATAATGACGCTGCTGTCCATCATCAATATTTTATCAAATAATGGTCATTGACACCTCAATCCCTTAGTTGACTCTTACGACACCCGCAGGAGGATTTTTTGGATTAATTATTTGCCCGTATAAAATACCCGCGCTGTAGAGTTCGTCCCTGCGGCACTCCGGAAAATTTCTTGTTTTGGCGGAGTTTTCTCAGCTTTTCTCGGCGTTTTCTTTCCCCTAATTAGCCGATTCACGCGGCGCCGAATTATCCTGTTTATTGAACGCAGCTTTATTTCTCGGATGAATGCCTTGTTTAGGAGAGCGTTGAACTTTGACTTTAGCTTTGCGATTTTCTTTTCTAGACGCCTTTTCTAGATACTTATTTATAAATATTACCTATATTAGACACATTTTTGATAGTTGTTAGTTGTTAGTGACTGTGCCTACGAAGCTGGAAATCTCGGGTTCGAATCCATTTTCTTGTGTATTTATCTAATACATATTAAAATTATATTTTCCACTCACTAGCTCGTAAAGTGCTCGTTTATCCTTTAATACGAACGTGTAAAAACGCATATTATTCACTTGTGTGGCAAAGTAATGATCTTGGTTTTGGAATAACAAAACGTAAAATGCTCATGGAAATTGTTCCATATTAATGATAATTAAATAATTTGTTTGAGAATTTAGTGTAAAATACAAACCTTTATATAATATGATGATTTTAACATATAAATCCTAAAATTCCATAAGTAACAATTGTTTTAGTGAATGATGATAAGATGACTAGATGCAATCACAAAACGCAGAAAATGTCAACGTCAACATTGTCAAAGAATATTATAGGTTATAATCTTTATTTACCGACTCGAACACGCATAAAAATAGTAAACCAAACCAATTTTCAGGGTGTTCTGTTATAATTTTGTGAAAATAATGAATGGGAATGATTTAATAATGCATTGGCGTTGGTGTGCAACTACAGGAATATGTTAAAATCGTGCTGCGTTTACTTTTTCGTGGTAAGTTTACTGCGACAAAATCTTGCATTAAATACATGATGCATTTGGAAAATTATTATCACTAACCCGATGATGATTGTAATGTGAACAAATAATTACCTTTTTTGAGTTTCCTCGCTATAGTGAGGGGAAAAGTTTTGTGTTACACACGGGTGCAAATGTATTTTACTTCTCGTATGTTAAAACACTCGCTGCTCAGGATTCTATTTTAGAACCACTCGCTTCGCTCGTGGTTCAACTATAGAATCCTTTCGCTTGCTCGTGTTTCAATTTCATACTCGCGGGTAAAATACAACTTTGCACCCTTGTATAACAAATAACTATTGTTTCATGTTCATAGCAATTTTCTATGCATTGAAATATCTATATGAAACTTTTATATGTATAAGTCGTCGCTTATTGGGTTTTCATATTATGGTACAAAGATGTCCAAAATCCAGACAAAATAATATAATAATAAGATGGTAGACTTTTCTGAAAGTAAACAAAATTTACGAGAGAACCTCAAGGAAACAAACACGTATCTGCTATCTCCTGCCCTGAGCTTTTCCTTACGAATGACCATTTAAAGTTGACCTCGAGTTCCAAGTAAAGTATACGTAGTGATGGTTGAAGTGTACACTGGGCTTTTAGTAAAAACTGGCTAAGTGCATGTCGTAGCAAATATAATGAAGGGTTCTGGCCTACTACCGCGAAAATAAAATTCGTAAATTTCGAGGATTTTTCTCTGTCACTCCAACGAAGGCGTCATTAGAGTGAGAGAGACAAATCCTCGAAATTAACGAATTTAGTTTTTCGTGGTAGGGCCGCTGTAGGCTTGATGGTACCGCGTCTAATTGTTTATCGGTGTTGCCGTCACGTTCTAACATGTATGTAAGTGCGAAAGTGATGCTAAGCACGATAAATGGATAAAACGGGACCATCATGAGTCACCCTGAGTTCTGAGCTATATCGGTATACCGATAAGGGTTTTGTTATCGCCATTTTGGCTACGGAGCCCTAAAACGTGGGGATGAAGGCGTGACCGTAAAAGAAAAAGGGAAGCGTCGCGGCGGATGCCCGATAAGAGGCATAATGGCGACAATGATAACGAGCCTTTGTCGTGCTTTGTCGCGCTTTATTATTATACATAATAGTATTAAATATGACAACTTGGGCCAATGTTACTTTTAAATATCTGTCTATAGTTTACGAGTGACAGTAGAATTTTACCACAATTTTACAATAAAAACCCTTAAATCGTAATCAATATAATCGATAAGTGTTTACAGGCGATTATTCCGTAAATATGAGAGATATCAGAAAACTTTTAAGTGATATCAAAAGTACGTTACCCAACCAGTAAAATTTTACAAATAACTTTTTCTAAATAGATGAAGTAATATTAAAAATACTAAGTTAAAACGCTCCCATACATTTAGTATGACGACTTACAGCCTTAAAGAATGTCGGGTGTCGTAAGAGATAAAACTGTTAGAGATTCGTTATTTGTACGAATACATGGTAATAAAATAATAATACTACAGTTTATGAAATAATTAATCTAACATTTATTCTTAAATGAAAAGTTTATTATCTTTGAATGAACGGTTACCTACTAAATGTATGGAAGGGTTTCAAGTAAATATTTGGGATATTTCTGATTTTATTTCAAAAAAGTTGTTAGTGTAATTTTACTCGTTGGGTAACGTACTATTGATATCAGTTGAAAGTTTTCTGATATCTGTCATATTTACGGAATTATGGCCTGTAAACACTTATCGATTACACCCTGTATAGCGTAAGTCATTTGGCTCTTCTACATTTGACGGCAGGACAAGTTGAGAAAACTGGTGAGCCATTGTGCGAGAAGCCTCATCCGCTAGGAGGCGATGGCAGCGACCACGCAAGTAGTCGTACATTGATCGTTCACAGGAAATAAACTTAATTGTATGGCCAATTTAAATAAATGTCAAATGTTAATACTTGGAAATGATTGCTAATAACGCATTTTATTGCCTGTAAAAGCCCAAGGAGAAATTACATTGAACAAATCAAGGAGAACGTGAAAGTCTCGTCGTATCAAAACCTGAAAGAGATGGCTTGGGATCGAACAAAGTGGCGAGCGTGCTTTGAGCTACACCGACAAGAGCAAATAGAGAGAAAAGCCCGAGTCATGGTAATACACTGTATACTACAGACAGACGGAACCAATACGACAAAATTGTAAGGGTTTCGTTTTCGCTATTTTGGCCACGGAACCCTAAAACGTGGGGATGAAGGCGTGACCGTAAAAGAAAAAGGGAAGCGTCGCGGCGGATGCCCGATAAGAGGCATAATGGCGACAATGATAACGAGCCTTTGTCGTGCTTTGTCGCGCTTTGTCGCGCTTTGTCGTGCTGGTATTGGAAATAGCTTCTAAAATACTCGGTGCATTTTTATGAACTGCGTTTTCGTCGTATGTTGTAGGTACAGGCGCTTTCAGTTCAGATATTCAGGATGGAAAGGGATGAGAATTCTTCCCGCTACCGACGACCGAGTCTATGAATAGTCTATTCCTCATCAGCCTATGATAGTCCACTGCTGGAACTAGGCCTCTCCTACTAACTATGCATATAGACGCATTAGGAGATAAATGCCCGTAATCACCACGCTGGGCAAGCGGATTGGCGATCGTAGTAATGTGTCCACTATGATGACGCTACTGCCCATCATCAATCTTTTATCAAATAATGGTAAGTGTCACTTCAATCCCTTAGTCGACTCTTGCAAATGAAATGCAATGAAATGTTGTCATTATGTTCGTCATAATAGGCTTTAAAGTATGACGTTGCAGGCGGATGACCTCGAGATAATAGTTAAGGATTTTCATACGAATTTAACGGCCTAGGCCGGTAAGTAATATTTTTTTAAAACATGGCGTTGGTTTTCATGAACAGGCTTAACAGCTAAATTCTGTTTTTTTGATTGACGTATTTTTAATTCATTGCATAATTATGTTTGAGAAAAGCACTACACATGCCTCGCCGTGAAATGGGCTTACCGGCTTCGTATCACTGTCCTGCCTCACTACGTTCGGCCGCCCATACCTACTCAGCCGAAAAGCCCATCTTTCCCGGCGTCTGCAGTAATGTACTATTACTTTACAAAAGCATTGTGGCCCCACCCTGTAGTCATAAATATGGACACAATATCGCTCAAGTATTTTATTTACAACAATTTATAATCAAATTTCTCCCGACATATTAAAATCTTAATAACACACTACACATTGAAGTGTCCTCAATTTTCGGTTTTAATAAAACATTAATTGTACGATCTTCACTAAATTATAAAACGTTCCTTCACCTTACGTCGTTAGACGAAGGGGGCGAGACACATTTTTGTTTTTCGCCAAAGACAGGGAGCGACGTACAAAGATTTGCTAAGAGTGAGCGAGACGACCGTATGCACACATTTGCCTTTGTCAAAGAGCAAAAATAATAGAGAGAAGTCGTTTATCTCTTTTTATGGCGCTCGCTATCTCTCGCTATTATGGCGGACAATTTTGGCGCCAAAGAGAAAACTGCTTATTACTT
>JALPQI010030221.1:0-14520 GCA_025490895.1 Thaumatotibia leucotreta
CTGAAAAACTTTTCAACGAATATCACTTGGTCAGTGATTTGTTTCAAATCATTTTAATTGTCTCAACTACTAAACATTGAAATTCATTTATTCGACATATTACTACAATACATTTTTATATTATTATGTCGTACATTTATACATTTTTCGGCTGGGTTGGAAGGGGGCTGAGGACTTAGGAAAAAATCGATGGATGTTGGTGGCATTATGACACGTATTTTTTATTAATCTAGCGTGCAGAATACACTAAAATAAGCATGTTTTGTAGGAAAAACTTTTTCCCAAAATTAACCTCTATGTTCATAAATAGTAGTTTTGAAAATAAATATTTTGAAAAAAAAAAATCGCCGAGTGTGTGAGCGAAGCGAGCGAACAAAACCTTCCGGGGCAGATCCGACTCGGATAGGTTAGGTTAGAAGACTAAGCCGCCTTAGTCTTCGAGGTTATTTTTTTTTATTGCAACCCAGAAACTCCGATGTAACTGCGTCTAGATTCGATAACGAAATATTTTGAAAAAAAAATGGCCGAGTGAGCGAGCGAAGCGAGGGAACAAAACTTTCCGGGGCAGATCCGACTCGGATAGGTTAGGTTAGGTCTTCGTGGTTATTTTTTTTTATTGCAACCCAGAAACTCCGATGTAACTGCGTCTGGATTCGATAACGGAATATTAGAAATTGAAATAATATTACGCAGAATAAATATTACTAAATTTAAAACAAATTTAAATAAAAAATCCCGTAACAAAAAACCTCGATATAACCTATACACATAATAACTCAAATACCATTTAAAAGTCCTTGATTTAAAATTATTGGAAACGATTCTTCGACAGAACGACTTGTCGATGAAATGAAAATACTTGAATCGTTGTTTTTGAAACAATATTCGATTAAATGTTTGTCGGCGATCCAAGGGTAAACCTATATATGGTCGCAGCTATCTTAGAGAAGACCCGAGAGCAAAGCGGGCATGTGACCATCACCATCATCATCATCAGCCTATGATAGTCCACTGCTGGACGTAGGCCTCTCCTATGGACTATGCGTATTAATAAACGCATTAGAAGGAAAATACCCACAATCGCCACGCTGGGCAAGTGGATTGGCGATCGCAGTAATGTGTCCACTATGATGACGCTGCTGCCCATCATCAATCTTTTATCAAATAATTTTTGTTGTTCTATTTTTTTGTAATTTATTCCTAGTCTCATGGAGACAGGAGATTTTCATGTCTAATAAAAACAGTGAAATACCTACAGGTACGGCCCTAGGTCGCCATTTAATATTGATTGCATTCATGCGTATCTGCAGCCATCTAGCATGCAACCTCGGTGCACAAGCTACTCCAAACGGCACAGGGCTGTACTTGTTTCCAAAATCTTGTATGTATAACGTATAACTTGATAACAAATTACTTAGCTACCAATATTTTCACAAACGAATAGAATTTATTAAGGATATTAGGTACCTGAGTTTGCCACTAAACTGAAATATGAAAATGTGGGTAAATTTTATACTATTTCTGCTCAGAATCACGAGCTGATTCCATTTCCGGCGAAAAAAAAACTGTCCCATAAATTTCATACATATTTCGAATATCCTCTTGTGTTACCGCCATAGAAGGTGTATGTAACACAATAGGAAAAAAAATCATGGGACACTTTATTTTCAACGGAAATGGAATCGGCTTGTGATTCTGAGTAGAAATTGTATAAAATTTACCTAAAATTTCATATTTCATTTTAATGGCAAAAATAAAAAGAATTGCAAATTTTTTGGCTGTTTTGCGTGCGCAAAGATCGTTTTCGCGCGCTAGTGCTTTTACTTTTCCGCCAATAATTCCAATTTATATGGTAAAAATGCCGTTTTAAGTCCATGTTAGCTTAGGAACTTGTAGTCCTAAAACATTTTTTAAACTTGTATGTATAACGTATAGCTTGATATCAAATTAGTGGACATGATTTTCACAAGCGAGAGTATTTTATGTATTTATTTAGGTTATTAGAATAACAGTAAAATCGATATGAAAATACGACACTTGCATAAATAATGTATTTGTGCGACAATGTTGTAATATCTACTCAGAATTCCAAGTTTTCTCTATTTTACTAATATTCTTATAGTGTATTCTTTTTTTGTAACATACTGAAATACATTTTGAGTCATAAATGAATGTAAAAAAATTTAGAAATTTTACGACACTTTCTGCATAAAAATAACTAAAACATGGCAAAAAAAGTGTCATTAACCTACACAAAAAGGAAAAAAAATATGGAGTCTGCCCTTATAATAAAATAAAAAAAATGAAATATACGCCTACATGATTGCATTCATGCGTATCTGCGACCATCTAGCATGCAACCGCAGTGCTAGTTACTCCAAACCAAACAGCATAGTGTTGTACTTGTGTCCACAATATTCACCAAATAAAAAAAAAAGCGACGTCAACCGATTTTTCTAAGATCCCTGATTTGTATCCATCAATGGTTTCCTCAAATCCTACTTTCTGAATGCAAATTCTTGTAAATGAATGAAAATTACCAAAAGCGCCATACATAACATTTGAAGAGATCCCTCGATTTCTCCAAGATCCCATCATCAGACCCCAACTTGATGCGAACAGGATCATATCGGGGCCCATCTCGTAGTTAAATCCATTCGATTAAAAAACAATTTGAAAACCAGTTCACAATTCCCGCAGATGCTGAGTAACATACATAAAAAAAAACAATTTAGACGAATTGAGTACCTTCTCCTATTTTCAAGTCGATTAAAAAGTATAATAGATGTTGACGGTCTTTCCAGTCACAGGACTAGAATGGACTGAAAAGGATGCATTCCAGTCCATTCCAGTGTCGGTTCACATTATTCCAGTAGCATTCCAGTACAGCAGTGTTATTTACTAAGGAAACCGCCTTGCTCTCAGCGCTGCGTCAGGGCTGCGGCAGCGTCGAGACTAAAAATGGTATTCACTAATGTACTTTAAACGACACTAGCGCTCGGCGACGAATGCGGCGTGAGCTGGAACTACACTGCGTCGAGAGTGTGACGTTTAATGTACGAACTTCGTATTCTCTAACGAAAAACAGCGACGAACTCGCCCACAACCTCGCTCACAGCCTCGATTCCTAATGCCAAATAAAACAGCTAGGATTTTAGACAAGGCTGTCTCGACGTCGAGCTCGTTGACGAACGCAGCGTCGAATGTGTGAATAAGAGAATAGCATAGCTGGAGTGAATTGCTGGACTGGAATGCTACTGAAATAATGTGAACCGGGCAAGGATTATTACGCTATGTCAACAATTGACGATCACACGGGCCTTTGATTTTTGAGTTACACATTGACGACTGTCATCAACTTAGATCAAATGCCACAGAAATTGGACCCAAGTCATAGCAATAAATGTGCGAAGTATACTAAGAAATTTCCTTTGGTGGTGGTAGGACCTCATGCAGGGCCTGCCCGGATAGCTGCCACCGTCTTACCAGTTAACCTGCCGCTAAATAGCAGTGTTTGCACTGCTGTATTTCGGTTTGGGGGTAATATCTTACCCCCAAACCGAATGCCTGTGTAATTACTGGCATAGATAGAGGGAATTCATCTAAGTCCTCAGGGTAGGCAGCGCATAGGCGATTTATTTATCACCATGTCCATGGGCGGTCTTGCTTTCCATCAGGTGGTCTGAGAGCTCAGTTGTCTACCTTCGTCACATAAAAAAAAGAGAATATTTTCAATTCCGGAAACTTCTGATCGGTGCATTACTAACCTTCACTAAACCCAACACTAGGGGTCGAGTTCGCAATTTTAATTTTAACTTCACTAACGATTGTATGAATAACTAAAATGGCTGTTCGGGTTAAAAACGCTTTTTTTAATTAGTTTTAGTTATTAGTTCATGGAACTATTTACGTCTCATTTTAGTCTAATTATATACAGAGTATATTTAGTTCCCTGAGATAATTTACGTGGTGAATATTGTTTAACTTTGACTAGAACTATCATCGAAGTCATTTAAAATGTCTTTCCCGTACTAAATGTAATTGTCAACCAGCCAAACTGTATGACAAAGTCAATTCTTTTTGTGATTTCTGGGTTGGTCGTATAGTAAATTGAATGTAACTGAATTTATAAACTGTATTGATGGGTTGTTTAGATGAGCAGGGTAAACTGGTGATAGATGACAAAGAAGTAATGGAACGATGGAGGAGGTATATAGAACACTTATATCAAGGAGAAGGTATAGAGGAAAGTGATATAGAAAGCTTACTAAACATATAAGAAGTTATAGACAATAGATAATTTTGAGAAATATTGATATTGTCAATTTGTCACCCTATAAAATAAATACTATTCAGCAAAACTAACAAACTCCTCTCTCAAAACAAAACATGACAATACTTTATGTACCTTTATATACGAGTAAAATATCGTGATTCAAATAAATATTATCTGTTGACATGTTGCGCACTACGTTCTAGGCTCTCCAAAATCAAACACGTAGTGACTAAATACGTGAGTTTTACCTTTTAATTATATTTATTTAAAAAATATAAATCTTAAGCCAGACATATTATTAAATATTATCGAGCCGCGTAACTCACGTAATTAAAGACGATGATTGTTCGATATTTTTCGACATATTAAGAGGGTTCTTGTTTGGAGCACCCTCGGTCAAAGCCCGACGTGCACAGACAAATGACTATTAGATGGAAAGATAAAAAATGGCATTATAAAAAGGAGAATGACCTAAGCAACTGAGCATATCATGGATGTATATAAAACTCTTCCACAATTTCACAACATAAACGATCTGGTTGAAAGGCACCCTTACTTTTATGGCAAACTAAATGTTTTTTTAAATAAATTTGGGATAAAGAAATGTATTACTTTGCGAATTATCTAGACTTTTTTTACACAAAAGTAATGGAATATTTCGTAGGTTTGATCCACAGATTGTCTATTAGACTCCGCTTTATAAAACTTTATAATTCAAAGGAACAGTAAATGTGTTTAAATTTAATCTTAGTTAGATTTAATTTAAACTACTAAAATCTAACCTATGTCTAAGATTAGCCCTTGTGGCATTGTACCGAGGATGCTGTTGGTATTTCCTCGTATTTCCTCGCTGTATCGTAATACTGATGCGTTGTGCGAGGAAGTCGCCAGCTCTTCGGTCTTTAGATACGTCAACCAGACGTTTCGTGATCTCAGTAAACAACTTGTGTGCGCTGGGGCCTCATGAACCTTCAAACTAATATCATTCGTGCTGGTAATCAAGTTTCTTTTTACTTTTAGGGACACTCAATTAGCATGAGATTAAACATTTTTAATTGCAGTCAGGTTTGTAACGACAATTAAGTACTAAAGTTTAATAAAAATAAATAAATAAATATAAATATCATGGGAAATCTTACACAAATCGACCTAATCCCACGGTAAGCTCAATCAAGGCTTGTGATGTGGGTACCAGGCGACTATATATATAATAGGTAGATACATATAGATCCTTAAATACATAGATAGCCATGACTAAGGAACAAATTTTTTGTCCCTTTTGCTCTTATGGACACATTGTTAAGACCGAAAGGGACAAACAATTATTAGCGGCTTGTTAAGTTATCAGACATTTATTAATAAGGGGATTAGACTTGATTGCACAAAAGAACAGCTTAATGTACAAAAGGCGAACTTAATGCTATGAGGCATTCAAGCACAATTTAATATTATGACTGAATAAATCTAATACATGACACAAGTGATCTGTGGTTCGATCTCGAGTCTGAACCATCGAAGAAAAGCAATTTAGCTTGCTTCATACGTCACACGCAATGTTATTTTAATTTACAAATATCTATTTAAAAAAAAATAATCATTCTATTTACTATAATTATCCTTATCTTCCTTATTATCATCAATATCATATCAGTCGAAAGACGACCACTGCTGAAGATAGGCCTCCCACAAAGATTGCCACAATGACCGGTCCTGCGCCATCCACATTCAGCGGACTCCTGCGGCCTTCACCTGGTCATCAGTCTACCTAATGCGGTTTTTGATCGCCACTAGAGAACCTTTGCGTCCCATTGGCCAACGGTTCTACGTGCATTCCTCTATGTATAGGTGGGTGAATATCTGAGTGTTTCAACCGCCTAATTTTGGGGACATAATTTTTGCCGAAGTTTCTATTCGTTACAATGTGCTACTTTGCCATTTGAAGGAGGCACGGCACCTTATACAAATAAGGAAGTTGAGACGTTTAGAAACTTCGTCAAAAATGATGCCACCAAAATTAGGCGGTTGAAACGCTCAGATATTCACCCTTGTGTAAATGGTTTCACCATTTGCTTATTACTATTTAAAACACAGTAATAGTATGTAGCTATAAAGCACTGAAAATAGTAATGATTTTAGTCTACATTTTGTGAAATGAATCTAAATATTACGAAAATATACCTATTAATATTGCAAAGGGCTGTCAGGGCCGGTATGTAAAATTTTACAATAGTAATGGAGATAAGTACGGAATTACTAACAAGAGTGTTAGAATAGTGTTATGATTCGAATTAGTATTCCGCTTACCGACCGTGATACATACAATGTTTTTCATCACACTTTCCGACAAAAAAATATGTTTTAAGACATAATATTATTAAATGACGTACTGATATTTCTATTACTACCTAGGGAATTTCACTTTTCTATTACTCCCGTTACGCACGCAAACAATGGTGCGCTTAGACAGCAAGTGTGATGAAAAGGTTTATTAAAATATATTAAATTTTTTTTTTGTAAATTATCAATCAACCGGTATTTCAATATAACAAGTCAAGTAAATTCTAAAACTAATTAATCAATTACTTCCGGACGCCAACACAAAATGTCAATTTCATTTATTGATTTGACATTTGTTCGGCATTTACACTAAACTATGAAACTACGGTGGCATTTGGTTTATGACTGGGTTTTATGTAGTGACGAAATGGCTGACAGTAATATAGTTTCCTTTAGTAGCAGTAGTAGGTAATAGGTATAAATCCTTGCGCCTTGTTCGTATTCATACTTTGCTGGTGGTAGGACCTCATGCAGGCTCCGTCCGGATAGCTACCACCGTCTTACCCGTTAACCTGCCGCTAAATAGCAGTAATTGCACTGCTGTGTTTTGGGTTGGGGGTAAGATAGCCAGTGTAATTACTGGCATAGATAGAAGCAATCCGTCTAAGTCCTCAGGGTAGGCAGCGCATAGGCGATTTTTTGATCACTACGTCCATGGGCCTTAGTTCCTGCTTTCCATCAGGTAGGCTGAGAGCTCAGCTGTCTACCGTCGTCGTCACATAAAAAAAAGAGAAATAGATTTCACTTTTATCGATTTCTCTGACACGCTGTTTTAAATGACCAAGCTATACCTACTTAAATGTAAGACCCTGTTTCTCGTTAAAATATTAACAAATATGCTAGTAATAAATGCACGCATATATGCTACACAGGGACACTACAGGGATTAAAACCTGGGACCTTCAGCTTGGCAGGTAGTGTCACTACTGACCGAGTTAAGTAATTAATAGAAACTTTATTTACTGATGTGATTATAATTAGAGTAAATTTTCTTTACATATGTCAGTCAGTGTAAATACATTAATGGACTACTGACAATAACCACTTGCTTTAAATAATAATAATAGGTAGGCCATCAACTTAAATAAGTTTTGATATTATGAAGCTTTATAATTGCTTATAAATTAATACTAGCAAGAACATTCCATTTATGCGAAAATAGCCATAATGCCTGTAAAATTATTATACCTAATAGGAAATATAATATTATTATATGCATAATATGTGATTATGGAAATTATGGAAATAAAACAGTAAAATGTTCCTGCTTAGTTTAAAACTCAATCTAGAATGCATATGGCTTGACGTTTATATTTTTGAAACTACAATTTATATACATGGATTAAATTTAACTAATCTACTTAACCTAACCTATATCTAAGATTGGCCCTTGTGGCATTGTACTGAGGATGCTGGCGACATTTCCTCGTTATTTGACGTTTGATATGCTCAATGTGCAGAACATTTTCAAAATTTCCACATATTACCGGGAACTTTTATCAGAAAAATTTCCCATTCTGTACATTTCCTTTTTTTGTGGAATAACTGAAATTGTTTTGTTAATTTTTTTTGAGTTTTATTTTTTTAAGTAAATACTACTCGTATGTACCTATATATGCGTCTAAATTGCCTCAAAACCAACAAACGTTAGAGTTGGCACATTAAATAAATAAATAGGTCTTTAAATCTACTTTATTTCATTCTACAGGCACGGAATCGAATTCCATTGCAGAGCTTAGATATAAATAATAAATAAATAATAAATAATAAATATCTTGGGACATCTTACACAAATCAACCTAGTCCCACGGTAAGCTCAATTAAGGCTTGTGATGTGGGTACTAGGCGACGATATATATAATAGATAGATACATATAGATACTTAAATACATAGACAGCCATGACCAAGGAACAAATATTTGTGATAAATAAATACACAAATAATGCCCTCGCCGGGATTCGAACCCGGAACCTCAGCTTCGTAGGCAGGGTCACTACCAACTAGGCTACGGAGGCTGACAAAGATATAGATTCATAATTATGTCATCGTGAAAGCGGTGTATGAAAACAGATGATACATATACTTAGTCTAACACAATTTTATTAATAATCAAGGTCGGGCGGGAGACGTAAAAATTAAAGAAGAAAGCTCCTCTATGGTTTACTATTCATCAGAAATGACATTAAAATAAAAATAAATGACAATAAAATTAGGTTGGCAACCATGTATTTCATTTCGTCTTGTATACACGCGGTGTCTTAAAATCCAAAAACGCACTGCGTGTAGACAATATAAACTTGTCTTGACATCCATAAGGTAGGAGCTTAAAGGTGTGTTCACGACCCTGTAAATGACAAGTAAAAGTACGGGAGTAGAAAAATAGTCATAATAACTCTGGTGGGTAGTAATTACTAAAATATTATATTAATAGTCATTGGCGTCCAAATCCTTGTAAAATATAAAACATAAATTTTCTGATTGAAGCAAAATTATGTTTTATAAAATACTATTACGTATATATTTTATTTCATTTCATCAATAACTACCAAGAAATTGTATTTGATATTATGCATTTATTTTTAGTAATAAAATTGGAACTGTAATTTAATACCAGTCTGAAAAGCATTTACTGATATTTACAATAAAGCACCTGAAATTTTTAATTTAATGCAACACAGTTTTGCTGGTATTAATTTCTATCGGAATTTTAAGACTCCAAAAGTTTATTCACATTTGTAAAGTAGCCTAAATTATGTAGATAAATAAATATTTTTGGACATCTTACACAAATCGACCTAGTCCCACGGTAAGCTCAATTAAGGCTTGTGATGTGGGTACCAGGTGGCTTATGATGGTCCCGTTTTATCAATTTATCGTACTACGCGTCACTTTCGCGCTCACATACTTGTTAGAACCTGGCGGCAACAACGACAAACGATTATACACGGTACCATCATAAGCCGACGACGGTGACGATATACACGGTGTTACGTCAGCATTCCGAAAGATTTTAATGCTGGATTCCTGACCATATTTAGTCTTTAATGTTATATAAAATTTCCTGGATTCGGCTTGGTTTCAGAGATAATCAACCTTTTTCGAAATAAGTTTTTCGACGTAACTCGTCATTTAACTTCTTTTGGATTACAATGCTACCACAATGTGTTCTAATATTACCACACCTTTTGCCTGACAATCAAAAAATACTAATAGACTTGACGAAATAACCTCTACCTAAAAAAACAATTGAAATAAATAATTTAAACAAATTGTTGCTATGATCAAAAGTACTGGAAATGTTAAAAAGTATTCAAATCGGCTTAAAAAAAAGAAAAAAAATTTTTTTTTTTGCTGGAATTGACATTAGGACTCATAATATTTTTGTTTATTTTGATGTCTAGAATGCATAGTTAAAATCTTTCGCAATGCTCGCGTAACACCGTGTATACAAGTATAATAGATAGATACATACAGATACTTGAATACATAGACGGCCATGAGCAAGGAACAAATATTTGTGATAAATAAATACACATACAGTGTGTAAATCTAATACGGGCGATCAATTAAACCAGGCATGGAATTCATTAGTGTAATCATGGATTACAAGGTTTTTTTAAAGTTACTCTTAATTTAGACCCCACAGAATTTTTTTAAGACTATCGGAGCAGCAATGTAGGTACGAACATTTGTTATTCTTGATTTGGCAGTTATGTCATCTGCTTTTGAAATTAGCTGTCAACGAGTGCTTAACTCGCATATGTTGCTTTACATTGCGCGCCGAGTTATTTTGTATGGAGAATTTTGTTGCTCTGATTTTAAGTAAAAGTTATTTGAATGTACTTATTATGTCGTAAACTAACACCCCTTAAGAGCTTCGCCCGTATTAGACTTACACCCTCTATAATGCCCTCTCCAGGATTCGAACCCGGAACCTCCTGCTTCGTAGGTAGGGTCACTACCAACTAGGCTACGGAAGCTGACCAAACAACAACAGTATGGTAAGGCTTTTCCAACATAAGTAAATTTAAGGTTTTTCCTCCTCAAAATTTCGAGCGCTTTCGAAGTTACTACGAGAAAAATATCCCATGTTATGAATTATTTTTCATCACATTTGCTGTCTAAGCGCGCCATTGCTTGCATGCGTAGCGGGGGTAATAGAAAAGTGAAATTCCCTGGGGAGTAATAGAAATGCCAGTACGCCATTTAATAATATTTTTTCTTAAAATCTTTTTTTTGTCGCCAAGTGTGATGAAAAACATTGTATGCATCACGGTCGGTAAGCGGAATACTAACTCAAGTCATTAAAGGCCCTCCACCTACGGCGTCGGGCTTCTAACACTCTCGTTAGTAATTCCGTACCTACTTACCTCCCTTGATGCACAATGTACTATTGTACAATTATTTATATTAAAGAAAGTAAACATAAAAAATATGATTAAAATTATAGCTTAAAGATCCCAGATCTGACACTAGCGGAAGGGTACCCATAAGGCTGACGAATTTTCAACGTTGAATAGTTATTCCTATTCTTTGGCCTAGTAACGAGCCAGCCTTAGAATTGAAGCCTTTTAATTTACTTAAAAATATATGACCATCTCGGCTTCACGGCCCCAGCTAGGGTCTCTAGGTCTCTAATTTTAGGATGTTTTTTCTCTTAAATTGAAGACGGATAAAAATAAGAACCTGGTTATTCTGAGTAAGAAAATATAAAATATACATTCATTTAAAAAAAATGGATTGTTGTGGCGGAAATACCCGGCTATTGATTATCCTGGTAGATGAAATTTTTAATTATGGCCTAAAAGATTCTGGTAGGTGAAGGCAAGTGTAGAATTTTTAGGTATAACAATTGCAATCATTTTAATACGCTCTGTGTAAAAATCGGCTTTTCAAATATATATATTTATTTTCAAAACCACAATTTATGTACATAGATTTAATCTAACGAATCTACATGACCTAACCTATATCTAAGATTGGCCCTTGTGCTGTACCGAGGATGCTGGCGGCATTTCCTCGCTGTATCGCAATACTGATGCGTTGTGCGAGGAAGTCACCAGCTCTTCGGTCTTTAGTTACATCAACCAGACGTTTCGCGATCTCAGCAAACAATTTGCGAGCGCTGGGGCCCCATGAACCTAAATTTTCTACGCCAAACGGTACAAAATCGTACTCTTTGCCGAGGTCCTTATATTTATTACGTTTTAAAAATTCGGCATTTTCAGCCGCAGCGGCCGCCTTAAATTGATTTATTTCGAACTGATTGATACATTAAAAACTAGTTTAAAATTTGGTTAGGTTCACGTAAAAAAAGGTTAGGTTAGGTTTTGTTTTTACTTCTATGTAAGACCTAATTTTAATTCATGATATTTGTGCCTAATACACATAATATTAATGCCAATGTAATAATATTTTTTCGTAACTGTAACCTCGTAAGGCCCACCATACTAATTTCTTTAAATCATATTTTGAACTTTGCTGTGTAAGGAAGGAACAGTGCCGAATTTCGTTTGTATGTAAAAATTGTAAAATCAATCAAACAAAGGAGAAGTGACTTTATCGAGTTTATGAAAGGAAGTGGGTGGTTCATTGAAGTGGAGTAGGTATGCATTGTAATGTATAGTCACGGGTATAAGTATGTATACACTTTTTTATCTTATGCCGTAAAAATAAGGTGCTAAAGTGTATACATATTTTTGTCCTTGACTGTACATTGGGCCTTACGAGGGTAATGAAATTTCTTATTATTTTCTTGTAATTTACCAAAATGTTGATGACGATGTATGATTAATACAAAATAAAGTTTAGAATTGAACTTTTATTAAGTGTTGTAACCTTATTTTTTTAAGTGTTGTATTTTCTGAGAATTTAAGTACTTATTGTTTTAAGAGCATTCTAGCAGCTGTGATTTAAGGAAAAGCTATTACTTGTACCACGCTGGGTCGGAAACATTTCGCACGTTCTGTTCGAGTGTCTTTTTTCCTTTCTGTTGTATATTTTTATTGTTACGAGAAAGTCTTTTCTTTCAAGTTATACTTTGTTCTTTACAACTGGAGAAAGATTGAAATTATTTGCGTATTTTGTGATGGTAACTTGGACACAAATCTGCGACCATATATAACATGGACGTCTAACGCCAGCTCAAAATTGCCCCCAAAAGCTATTGTTCAATTGTGCCAAAATGGGCAGGACATGGCGCTTTTCTCTCTTCGCGGAGTTATGCCTACGTTGTCTTTATAGGTTGATATTTTGTTACAGCTGTCAACCATAATTCAGGACCGTTTTTGAAAGGCAATTTAGTATGGCGTGTGGCTTCCATGTTTTATTTGGTATTGCAATTCAACATCAAACTAAAACTTAAACCGGCATTTAAAAATAGTTGAGAAATAGTCCATTGAGTCCATCAAAGTTTTGATTCGCTATATTCTATAATCATTTGTCAAAGAAGTTGCGCCAAAATATGTGCAGTGTTAAGAAAAGCGCTACAATGGCCTGCCCATCTTGGCACAAATTGAACAATTGTTTTTGGGGGCATTTTTGAGCTGGCGTTAGACGTCCATGTCATATATATGGTTTTGCATAAATGTCAGGATAATATTAAACGTAAGTTTAGGCGATTATAAGACCCGTTTATTGCTAAAATGGTCCTATTGGCACTAATTTGGGAGTCGAGGTCTGATGATGGGATCTGGGAGAAATCGGCTAAAGAAGGATTTTTTTTATTTGATACTTATTCAAAAAATTGATCGAGTGGTAAAACGCACGGCTGCTACGCAGCGATCGTGGGTTCGATCCCCAACTCCTACCAATGAGTTTTTCAAAAACTTATGTAGGTACGAAATATCAGTTGATATTCACAAGCACTTTACGGTGAAGGAAAACATCGTGCATACACCTGTGAAGAGATTGAAGGATGTATGTGAAGTCCCCAACAAATACTGGGCCAGCGTTGGGACCACGCAAAATAGACACGTTTTATGTCGATTTGCGGAAAAAATGGTCAGAATACAACAACAACTAGTATCTATATCTGCCCCCCCCCCATCTAATGACTAACCAGTCCTTCATGAGTGTGAACAATGTAGTTAAAAAATAACAGCTAACCGACATGGATACTTATAACAAAAGGTCATATATGAGTTCTAAAATCCAGGTCGCTTACGCCGTTTTAACGTAAAGTGACATTGCGTGTCCTCAGTTCATTTTGATTGTACTTTTATACCAGAAATGTATGAATTGTTTATAACACAGGCTTGTTTAGTTATTTGTAAAAGCACGCTAGGGGTGTTTGTGGTAATTTTAGGATTAGATAAAAAGTAACAAAGAAACCATGTACTGTCAAGGAAAATGATTTATGTTCGTTTATTTAGCATTAGAATTGACGTACTTAGACGGCAGCGCTTAGACGGTTAGTCATTTCCAATCAGTCTAATAGCAGTTCAAAGACACGAGTTCAAATTCTCCTGGTATCAGTCAACAGAATAGAAGATAATAGGACTGACGGACTAAACTCAGAACCCATATGCGTTGTAATGTTTCTCTTTGAATAAATGAATATTTCATTTCATTTCATACTGACGCCAGAATTAGCCTATAACCGATGTCAATAATTGTGTTTGTCAAGATTGTTTGAACCTATTTTTTTTGGATACTTTACAATTATGAAAATCAAAAGAGATTTATAAGTTATCGTATCATATCACCAGCCTATCTCAGTCCCAGTCAGGGGGGATACCATGACGGCGTAAATGCGATTCAGTTTAGGCTGCGACCATATATAACATGGACGTCTAACGCTAGCTCAAAAATGCCCCCAAAACCAATTATTCTATTGTGTCAAGATGGGCCGGACATAGCGCTTTTCGTGAAACTGCGCATATTTCGGCGCAACATCTTTGACAAA
>JALPQI010030222.1:0-12150 GCA_025490895.1 Thaumatotibia leucotreta
GTACACAGCTGGGCTTTCGCTCGACTTGGCGTTGGTGATGGTAGTTCAATGCATGTATTATAGATGGCGCGAAGGATGTTCTGTACGTGAGGGCTCATCGTCATCGTCATGTCCTGCAAATACCTGTTAAGTGAAGGAATTGTGTCATTTGATAATGAATTTTACTATCATGAATTCATAACTATAAAATTGATTCTGCCAAAACCAAATTTGTGCACTTAACAGGTATTTGCATTTGCACGAATAGGACGAATGTGTAATAGTTCAGTTTTATGGCGATAGATGTCGGGAAGGTTACCTTTTGTTAAAATACTCAGATGTAAATGAACGGCGGGGTGTCTAACATAATGTAGTTACGTTTTGTGATGAGATTGGAAGTTGTAAGCAACATGGGCTCATTTCTGAACAAGTATTTAAAGTGACTCCGCATTTTCAACAGTTGTTTGCCTTTAGTTTCTCTGAATGATATTTTGTCAGTACATAATTAAATGTACAAAGTACTATGCTTACTTTTGTAGGGAGCCGAGGAATTTCGAACAAACATAATTTAATAAAATTCCTTGAAGAATGACATTTTAATACTCTTAAAATGAAAGAGATTATTATGCTTAGATATTTCCAGACTGCGAAAGTGGGATGAAATGTCAAAGACAGCGAATGTCAAGAATGGTAGGGGTATTTAGTGTCTATACAAATATTATGTGTGTCCCCACGTTTTCATTATAGTTTGGAAAAGTTTTCGTTTAGCGCTTAAACCACTGACATAGAGGCTAAACGTGACTTTTAGCATCCGACTCGAGAAGACTACACAGTGATATCTGATATGGTTTCACGCGAGTAATCTACAAAAAGTAGCATATAGATCTATGGTTATCGGCGGCCCTACCGCGAACGGGTGCGTATCGAAATTAATACAAACTACATATTTGCATAATTTCATTTTACAGATAAATGATTAAGATTTATTAATTGTACATTTTATTTGGCCTATTGAATACAATGTCTCGAAATGAAAAGGACATGTTTCAATAGCTTGAATACTGACGTCGGAAACAATTTTTTTCCACTCACTAGCTCGTAAAGCGCTCGTTAATACGAGCTTAGTAAATTTGATTCACTAATGAGGCAAAGTAATGACCTTGGAGCGTGGTGCAAACTTGCGAAGTAGCTTTCGGTTAATAGATAACAAAATGTGAAATGCTCATGAATACAAAAAAAAATACAAAAATAAATACAAAAATATTTATTTCTTTATAAGTACATATACATTCAAAGGGATGGGGCCGCCCAGTAAGCATTTCTGCCTGTGTTGGGAGACACCGCTCCCAACACAGAAGATGAATGTTTGAGAATTTAGTGAAAACTACAAAACGATATAATAATATGATGATTTTAACTCATGAACCCTAAAATGCCATAAGTAACCTTTGTTTCAGTAAATGATGATTTGATGAAAATCAACATTGTCATTGTCAATAAATATTTTGGTTAATCTTTATTCACCGACTCGGACACGCGTAATAATAGTAAAATACACATTGACATAAAATACACAACTTTCAGAGTGTTCTGTAATATTTATAATTTTGTAAAAATATTAAGTAAATAAGAATGAGTTAACACTCGCATTGCCAACGAGTGCTACGCGCTACGCTGTAGCGAAAATGGACCTCCCACAGAGAACTCCCCTCGGGAGTTCCCGGCGCTCAATGTGTTAATGCATTTGGCATTGGTGTGTAACTAACTACTTACAGGAATATGTCAAAATCGTGTTGCGTTTACTTTTTCGTGCTGTTTACTGCGGCAAAATCTCGCACTAAACAACATGATGCATTTGGAAAATTATTATCATTAACTTGATGATGATTGTAATGTAAACAAAAACTGAACCCTTCTAGTTTCGCCATGTCCGTCTGTCCGCAGCATAGCTCAGTGGCCGTTAATACTTGAAATCTGCAATTTGGTACAGGTATACATATTATTACATATTAATCATGTCAACAAAGTGGTACAATAAAAACTAGAAAAACATGTTTTTTTCGTGTTCCTCCCCTACTGGTGAAGTGGGGATGATGTTTTTATTTGCCGTAATCCTATAGTGTGGGATACGATTGAATAGGCCTCTTAAAAAGAATAAAGGTCTTCAAAGACAGTTTTTTTTCTAAAGTCCATATTTTCGGAGATAAGAGAAAAAAAATGTGTCCCCCCCTCTAACTTTTGATCCGTAGGTCCAAAAATATGAAAAAAAAACATGAATAGTACAGAATACTTTAAAATAAATCTATTTCGAACATAATCGGCCCAGCCGGTTTTGAATAACTACGGAACCCTACACTGAGCATGGCTCGACATGCTCTTGGCCGTTTTTTTGAGTTTATATAGAGATTTAGTGAAAGTTTTGTGTTACACACGAGTGCAAATGTATTTTACTTCGCGCATGTTAAATTAAAACACTCGTTACGCTCAAGATTCTACTTTACAATTCTCAACTACAGAATGCTTTCGCTTGCACGTAAAATACAACCTTGCATTATTGTATAACAAATAACTACCTATTAAACGGTTTTTATTAACTTCACTTCACCTCGTATCAATCAACTGTTGTCGGTGCTTCAAATCCTGTGATAATTCTTTCGGCACTGCTACTATTAGTACATTACCTATAGAGGACGGGAAACGAAAGGTCACAGCCTGTGACCTTTCGTTTCCCGCAGGCTAGATGTATCTGGCCGAAGGAACTGAGGCCAGATAGAGAAACGCGGTCTGTAACCTTTGTTTCTAGCCGAGATTTGTATAGGGCTTTTCTCGAACTTGCAATGAAATAAATAATAGAAAAATCAAAGAACGAAACGAATCTACATAATAATAATAAAAAAACAAATTATGTCAATTTTTTTTACTATTTGAGATAATCTTTTACCCGGTGACATTGACATTAGTTCTTTATTTTACGGTGAAATGCCAAGATGTTCTGTCACTTTACAAGTTATTTCCGGTATTTAACTTTTAAAGCAGGTTCCTTCCGGTAGTTATGAAATGAAATGCCTTTACATATCAAGTTCAATCATCGAACTAGCGAGATGGTATTTCCTTTCCCAACATTGGTATGGTAATGCCAACATTTCATTGCGAGTTTGAGCAAACCGATTTTATTAAAATTTGGTATTTCATATCAAGTCCCCATGACAAAGCAATATTAAAATATTTTTCCCCTCACTAGCTCGTAAAGTGCTCGTTTATCCTTTAATACGAAAGTGTAAAAACGCATATTATTCACTTGTGTGGCAAAGTAATGACCTTGGTTTTGGAATGACAAAACGTAAAATGCTCATGGAAATCGTTCCATATTAATGATAATTAAAAAATTTGTTTGAGAATTCAGTGTAAAATACAAACCTTTATATCATTATGCCTGCCTGACAAGGCAGATCATGTGGAAAATGCAGCTTTTAACACCAACTTACCTGTTTATAAATGACTAACCCATGATCAGCAATAAATAATTTCATTTCATTTTCATTTCATTTCATTTCATTTCATTTTTATGATGATTTTAACATATAAATCCTAGTTAAAATTCCATAAGTAACAATTATTGTTTTAATGAATGATGATAAGATGACTAGATGCAATCACAAAACGCAGAAAATGTCAACGTCAACATTGTCTAAGAATATTATAGGTTATAGGTTATAATCTTTATTTACCGACTCGAACACGCATAAAAATAGTAAACTAAACAACTTTCAGGGTGTTCTGTAAATCTAAGACAGCTCTTGAGACTGAAGACACGGCCATGGTTCCTCGTCATTCAAGTAATCGTCAACTTTATAATACCCCTTTTTGAGAAGACCATTTTTAATGTACATTTTGAATGAATTATAGGGCAGTTCCCATGCCTCTAAGGGTACTTTGTTGATAAAGGTAACACAGTTTCCAACAAACGACTTTTTTACTTTCTGTAGACGAAACTTGGTAACCAATAACTTATGCTTGTTCCGTGTATTGCGGCTGTGAATGTCAGAAAGCTTTTTAAAGGGTTTAACCCTTAAACAGACCTGGCGATTTTTTCACTTTCGTATCCTGTTTTCGGTAGATAATAGCGTCAATAAAAAACTAATTTCTTGTTTTTTTTTTTGAAACATTATTTCCAAAAAAAAACCCGGTGGTCAATATACGCCCTGTGTTCGTTACCACGAGGCCCACGTGTTCCGTATGTGGCCATTGCCCTGCTGGCGATACATTGAAGTTTTAAGGCGTAGTTTGTTATGTTTACATGTAATTATGAACAACATAAGACCATAATAAAAGTAAGAAAAAAGGATATTTATTTTTATATTCAAACGCCATTTAGCAAAATTCGCTTAAAAACTAACTTATAATTATATACTTACAGACCTTACAGTAAGTATTGAGTTGTTTAGTGGGTGGACCTACATGGTGTACAGTAATGAACTTACCCTTAAATTTCACATAAATGCCCAGCCAGGCAGTGGTCACATACAAACCACTTGTACCAAACCGAAACGGGCAGAGGTCATATAGGGCCCACAAACTTTAAGAGCAAAAATTTTAAGTAAAAACCTATTACTGTGACCATTTATGACATACTACACCTACATTACCTTATATACTACCAAAATAAATCAACACATAGCACTTATCGTAATTTTTTTCGACACAATAATAGTATTTATCTGGAGCAACACACAAAATCTGCCAATTTTTTGGTTTTTGAATTTGACAACTAAAACGCCAAAGAAATTTGTTCTGACACATCGATTTTGGGTGCGTTCGGAAATCTGTCAGTTTATAGACTATACGTCAATGACATTTAGTGGCCGTTACAAGCCATATGCTCGTCAGAAAAAAATCATTTGCTAAGTGGTCGCTATGAGATCACAACCTGGTTAAGGGTTATTCTTATGTGTGTACATTATCACATCCAGTATGTATTGTGAAGCCACTGTGAGAATGTCTATTTCCTTAAATCGTTCTCTCAGTGAGTCGCGAGAGCTCATATTGTAAATGGATCGAATAGCTCTCTTCTGAAGAATGAAGATGGTGTCCAAATCTGCTGCTTTGCCCCAAACCAGTATGCCATAAGACATAATACTGTGAAAGTAACTAAAGTAAACTAGGCGAGCTGTCTCCACGTCAGTGAACTGACGTGGAGACAGCTCGTCAAACGTTCAAACTGCATACGCGGCAGAGCTCAGCCTTTTTGCCAGGGTAGATATGTGAGGAGCCCATTGCATTATCAACAAGGTCTAGCTTCTCGCCATTTAACGTGATAATAGTTTCAGACTTTCTTACATTTTGAAGCGAGAATCTGACACATTTGGTTTTCTTCGCATTAAGAAGTAAATTATTTGCTGTGAACCACTCTGATACCTCTTTCAAAGTTTCGTTGACTTTGTCTGTAGTCAATTTGTTTTCTGTGACTGTTGTGTTTGTTTCTGTGTTTTAATAGTCAAGAAACTGCACATTACGCTCTTCCAAAGCTTACCGGTACTGCAAAGAGATGGTATGAAGGACAACCAACTATTTTACATTCATGGGAAAGGGAAGAGAAATTAAAATCTGCTTTTCTGTACAATGAAAATTACGGGCATTTAATAAATGAAATGATGAATATAACGGCTAAGTTTGGGGACAATTTGGAGGATTATTTTCATGAAAAATTAAATGCCCTTAATCGTTGTCTTATTTTAGATAGAAATGCCGTTGATTGCATTGTGTATGGAATAGATGACAGATCAGTGAGATATGGATGTGAAGCAGTTGGGTTTAAACTTATGACAAGCTGGGGCCTATTTCTCGTAACTATTAGTTTACAAGTATATTAGTTACTATGTTCAGTTCTATGAAAAAAAAAATGTTTTCAACCGACTTCAAAAAAGATAGGTACCTATGCATGTTACACGGAACAATGAATCCATCTTGTTCTTTTTCTCAGGAGATTCAAAAGTGGCCAAAATAAGTTTAAATTTTTAGATTTTTTTTTTTGATTTCGCCTTGACTTGCCGACAAACATTTAATCGAAAGTTGTTTTAAAGACAACGGTTCAAGTATTTTCATTTCATTGACAAGTCATTCTGTCGAAGAATAGTTTCTAGTAAATTTAAATCAGGGAATTTTGAATGTACCTACGTACTTGAGTTATTTTGTATTTAGGTTATAATGGAGGTTTTTCTTTACGGGATCTTATTTTAGTTTGGTTTAAATTTAGTAATATTTCTTCCGCAGTTCTAAACTAACCCTGAACCTGCTTTGATAGCTGTTTGCTTATGTATGGGGTCACAGTTGGAACCTAACTTTAACCTATTTTAATAACCGTTCATTTCTGCGTGGGATCGCAATGGCCGCAGTTTCAACCTAACCTAAAACTACTTTGATAGCCGTTTGCTGTGTAGGGTCGCAATTCTAACCTAAACTACTTTAATAGGCGTTAGTTTCTATGTGGGGTTGGAGTTCAAACCTAACATAAACCTACTTTCAAAGCCGTCCGTTGCTGTATGGGGTTACAGTTCAAACCTAACCTGAACCTCCTTTGATAGTCGTTCGTTTCTATGTGGGGTCGCAGTTCTAACCTAAACCAAAACCTACTTTGATAGCCGTTTGTTTCTGTGTGGGATCGCAGTTCTAACTTTTCCTTAACCAAAGTATAATCTTACTTTATTACATTCTGTCTGAAGTCTGTTTCATTGAACAACATATTAGTATGACATGATTAAATACTTAATTGCAAATAAACTACACGAATTAAAATTAGCAACGCAGGCATCGTCATTTCCTGGGTGAATATCTAAACATTTCAACCGCCTAATTTAGGTGGCATTATTTTTGTCGAAGTTTCTATTCGTTACAATATGCTACTTTGTCATTTTAAGGAGGCACGGTACCTTATACAAATGGCGAAGTATAACATTGAAACGTTTAGAAACTTTGTCAAAAATGATGCCACCAAAATTAGGCGGTTGAAACGCTCAGATATTCACCCTCCTACAAAACAATAATGTAATCCGAAACAGGCTTTGTCCTTTTGTCTTATGCTAGAATAGTCAAGTAAAAATATTTTAACCGGTGATGAGTCAGTCAATCGGGACCCTCATCACAGTGACTCGATAAACCATAGAAACGATATGCATGTTGTTTTTTTACTGTTTAACCTTTTCACCCCTTTGACTTTGTCTTTATCCTTTTATGTTTAGGAATACTCCTGTAAAGTTTTCCCATACAAACTCAGGACCTCCGTCATTGCACCCCTTAGGGTGTGGATTTTGAGTTACATTTATTTAAAGTACACCTAAACCCTTAGCCTACGTGATAAATTTGGAATCTCTAGAACCAGAAGTGGACATAAATAATGAACCTTTATTTATATTTTTCGAAATCTACCCCATCATGCCATAACAGGGTACATAGTATTTAACGTCTTCTACGTTGTTCTACGTGTTTTCGTGATCTACGACCCGATAAGTCATAAAAACGATACCTATCCTGATTTTTTCACTTAGTTACCATTTTTACCTCTTTCCCCTGAAACACGTCTTTGCTCATTTAATTTACAGAATACTCCTGCGAAGTTTCGGATAAATTAGTCCAACTAATCTTGTCTATGAAGTTTTGAATTAAATAGCCCAACGAATCTGGTTCCTCCTTACAAACTTTAACCTTCCATTTAACCCCCATAGGGAATGAATTTTCAAAAAACCTGAAACACTTGTTTACTTATTTATTGTTAAAAACATTCATGTGAAGTTTCGAATAAAATAGCCCAACTAATCTTATTTCCCAATTCAAACTTTAACCCTCCATTTAACCCCCATAGGGAATGAATTTTCAAAAAACCCGAAACATGTGTTTACTTATTTATTATTAAAAACATTCCTGTGAAGTTTCGAATAAAATAGCCCAACTAATCTTGTTTCCCTATACAAACCTTAACCCCCCATTTAACCCCCATAGGCAATGAATTTTCAAAAAACCTGAAACACGTGTTTACTTATTTATTGTCAAAAACATTCATGTGAAGTTTCGAATAAAATAGCCCAACTAATCTTATTTCCCCATACAAACTTTAACCCTCCATTTAACCCCCATAGGAAATGAATTTACAAAAATACTGAAACACGTGTTTACTTATTTATTATTGAAAACTGTGGTATATGTATAAAATGTGGGGTAGTTATATAATCCATAATCTGAGGGTAAGCCCTAAATAATCAGTTGTGTCGTTGACTCGGAGTTTACTTTCTTTTCTGACGCATTAAAACCCTTAAAATATTACTGGCGACGAGAACAAAGGACAATTTTGTGCTAAATTGTGTTTAAAACGCGTGCAATAATCGTTAAACATGCCGATCGGCAAAATTGAACCGTTTGACTTGGCGAGCAAAAAGTGGTTGGCGTACATTAGGCGTGTCAAACAATTTATAACCTTAAGCCCTACCGCGAACCACGAAAGAAGTGTTGTCTCCCTGTCAAACTTATGTACGAATTCACAAGTGTGCGAGAGAGGCAACACTTCGTTCGTGGTTCGCGGTAGGGCCTCTTAAACGAAATTAAAACGGAATTACAAGTGGCCACTTTAGTGACTTTAGTTGGGGAGGCTACATATAGTTTAATGTGCGATTTGTGTGCGCCGGATGACCCCGAAACGAAGACTTTTAACGAGTTAGAGAAAATAGTCGGCGACCATCTCGAACCAAAGCGCTCCGAAATCGCGGAGCGACACGTGTTTCGTCTACGAAGACAAAAGGCGGGCGAGCCCGTCGGAGATTACTTGCAGGCCTTAAAACATCTAGCCAGTACTTGTAACTTCGGCAGCGGTCTAGAAGAAAACCTGAGAGACCAATTCGTATCCGGGTTATCGGACGAGGACATGAGGTCCCGGTTATTCGCAGAGGCGACGTTGACGTACAAACGAGCGGTGGAGTTGGCATTGGCGCTAGAGGCGGCGGAGCGGCACGCGCAGGCGAGCGGCTCGGGCTGTGGAGCGAGTGCGGCCACCGCTGGGCACGGCGCCGGCGCCGCCGAGCCGGTGCACCGGGTGGAGGCGCGAGGCGCGCGCGCGCCGCGGCACCGGGCCGCGCATGCTGGCGGTGCGGCCGACCGCACCGAGCGGACGGGTGTCGTTTTAGAAATTATTCATGCGACAGTTGTGGCCAGAAGGGCCATCTCAAGACGATGTGCAAAACGGGTCCTCGAACCTCGAGCGGGAAGCCGCCGGGAGGTGGACATCATTATTTAGACAGCGAGGATGAGTCGGAGTGCGATTTCTTTAATCTTAAAGTCAGTGGAAAAGGTGACAAGCCGTATTTAGTGCCGATGTTGGTGAATGGAGTGAAGTTGACCTTTGAACTGGACACAGGTAGTAAAATTGCTGCGATTAACACAGATTTTTATGATCAATATTTTAAAAACGAACCATTACAGGTTAGTGATTTGTGCTTTCATTCTTATAATAAAACCCCGATTAAGCCGGTTGGTTACATTATTGTAAAAGGTATTTTGGGTGAATATGTGTCGGAAAACCTGAAGCTATGGGTAATTAAAAATGGGGGACCCCCTATATTTGGCCGTTCGTGGTTAAGACTTTTAAAGATAAGTATAGTGGAAATTTACGATTTAATTATGCATGTGTCGGAAATAAACTTAGTGGATGATTTGCGGCAAAGGTTTCCGACCGTATTCACATCAGGGTTAGGTACCTGTACTACAAAAAAAATTTCGCTTAAATTATCAAATACTGATCCTGTGTTTATTAAGGCGAGGTCATTGCCCTTAGCATTGCGTAAGCCGGTGGAGCGGGAACTCGAGCGACTAGTGGCCGAGGGTACGATCTATAAAGTCGAGTATTCTGATTTCGGCACACCGATTGTACCAGTAATTAAAAAATCGGGCGAGATTCGTATTTGTGGTGACTACAAAGTCACCATTAACCCAAAGTTAGTACAGGAGCCGTACCCCCTACCACGAATTGAGGAGTTATTCGCCGCTTTGAGTGGGGGCGAGCAATATAGTAAGATTGACCTTACAAATGCGTACCAACAGTTATTGTTGGATGACGAATCTCAACCGTTCACTGCCAACTGCCATGTGCCACCCATATAGGTACTTTCGTATATAGACGCACTCCGTTTGGTTTAAGTTGTATTCCTGAAAAATTTCAGAAGTTTATGGAGGAGACGCTGAGGGGGCTGCGGGGGGTCGCAGTGTTCCTCGACGACATCGCGGTCACCGGGCGCGACAGGGACGAGCATATTGCCAACCTGACGGCGCTGTTTAAAAGGTTACGCGATGTAGGTCTCAGAATTAAATTAGACAAATGTTCTTTTTAGGGTTCCGTAGCCAAAATGGCAAAAACGGAACCCTTATAGATTCGTCATGTCCGTCTGTCCGTCTGTCCGTCTGTCCGTCTGTCACAGCCAATTTACTCGGAAACTATAAATGCTACAGTAACGAAATTTGGTAAGGATATGTGTTGTATGAACCGCTACAGGAATGTGATACTAAATTGTAAAAAAAACCATTGGGGTGGGGGCCCTCCATACATGTAACTGAGGGATAGAATTTTTTTTTTAGTTGTACATAAGCGTGTGGGGTATTAATAGAAAGGTCTTTGAAAATGATATGAAGGTTTATACATCACATTTTTATTTAAGCAAATCGTTTTTGAGATATCAGGTCTCAAAGTCTGAAAAATGTGTCCCCCCCCTCTATTTTTTAAACTACGCGATATAAAATTCTGAAAAAAATATATGTTATGCACATTAATAAACTCTATCAACGATTTTTGGTTTGATAAAATTATCTCCTATAGTTTTTGAGGTAGGTTGATTTAACTGTATTTTTTTAATAATAAATTGATAATGGTACGGAACCCTTTGCGCGCGAGTCCGACTCGCACTTGGCCGGTTTTTTGCAAGATAGCATTGTTTACGTAGGGTTTATTATTGATAAACAAGGTTTACACCCCGACCCGGACAAGATTAAAGCCATTGTCGAGGCGCCTGCGCCGAATGATATTACGCAGTTACGGTCATTCTTAGGGCTAATTAATTACTACGCAAAGTTTATACCTAATCTTAGCTCAACGCTTTATCCGTTACACCGGTTGCTACGTAAAGATGTGCTGTGGGTTTGGTCGACAGATTGCAATAAAGCATTTTTACATGTCAAAAATGTAGTGGCGAGCAAAGGCGTATTGGTGCATTATGACCCCGACTTGCCGTTAGTTTTAGCCGTCGACAGTGTATTACGTCGACAGTGTGTTACGTCTTACGGTCTCGGCAGCGTATTGTCCCACCGCTTCTCGGACGGGTCAGAGCGGCCCAATGTTTCGCGTCTCGCACGCTGACCGCGGCCGAGCGCGCGTATAGTCAGTTAGATAAAGAGGCGCTGGCAATAATCGCGGGTGTTATTAAACACCACCAGTATCTATATGGCCGTCATTTCATTATTAAGACTGACCACAAACCTTTGACGTTCATATTTGGTTCAAAACAAGGTTTACCTCAAACGGCCCGCTAGGATGTTACAAAGATACGCGACAAGGCTGGCAGCTTACGATTTTGCGATTGAATTTGTGAAGTCCAATGATAACAGTAATGCAGATGCGCTTTCCAGGTTGCCGCTGCCCTATCGGCGTAATAAGGATAAGGTTGTAGACGCAATATCATACATTAATTATGTTGAGGATTCGTTTCCAATCAGCGCGAAAGATGTGGCATCACGGACGGAACTTGACGCGGTTTTAAATCATATATGTCATTATATCAGAAATGGTTGGCCGGTTAGCGTAACAGCGGAGCAGGAGAAACCTTATTTTCATAGGAAGGACCATTTAACATTAGAGAGGGGTTGCATCTTGTACAACCATCGGGTGGTCATACCGAATGGTTTGAGGCAACAGGTGTTAATGGAGCTGCATGAAGGTCACCTGGGCGTAGTTAAAATGAAAAATTTAGCACGCGGGTACGTATAGTGGCCGCAGTTGGACGCCGAGATCGAGGCTTGGTGCCGCGCGTGCGGCGCGTGCCGCCAGCAGCGCGACGCGCCGCCGCGCGCCACGCTGCACCCCTGGAGCTTCCCGGCGCGGCCATGGCAGCGGCTACACATCGACTTCGCCGAGTTTCAAGGTAA
>JALPQI010030226.1:0-13063 GCA_025490895.1 Thaumatotibia leucotreta
AATAGTCAGAATAATTATATAAATGTACCACCGCGAGCTACTAAGCTATGAACTATGGGCTATAAACACGAACAAAAGATATGAACGCTCGTGTAAATAAAAGAGACACGGCGATACTCGCCCGGCGGTGGTAGCTGATAGCCGGGCGAGTATCGCTGTGTCTCCTTTATTTACACGGGAGTGCGTATCTTTTGTTCGTGTTATAGCCCATAGTTCATAGCTTAGTAGCCCGCGGTGAGACCAGTGCCTGAATGCGATTGATTTTAGGTTATTTTTGACAATTATTCTATGGAACTGATAAAACTACACGTGCCGGTTTGCGGTGTCACTCCTTCACCGTGGAAAATATTCCCACACGTACTAAGAAATTCGGCAATTCCTTCATATGCCGGACTATTAAAAAGTGGAATTCTTTACCGGCACATGTGTTTCCGCATACCTATAAGTTGGGACCCTTTAAATGAAGCGTGAAGAAGCATCTAGCGGGCCAGCAAGGCGGTGGCAACTAACAAGTTACTGATTGTCTCCTGTTCGTTGCCGCCGCTATTTGGGCTCTACTTTTCACTTACGATCAGGTGGAGTGGAGCCACTTTGTTGTGCCAACATAAAAAAAAAATCGCGATTCAGATTAGGTCCTAAACTGAATCGCTTGTAGATCTCGGTAGCCCCCCAGGGTCGCGTTTTATAAAGTTACATTTTTACAATGTCGCTGTTTGCCTCTAACGCAAGCACGTATTGGCTAGGAAGAGAGGTAAAACAGCAAAATTGTAAATTGTAACTTTATGAAACGCGACCCTGGTCTATGTTTTGTAAATCAAATTTGATGTTTTACTGATAAATACTTACCCCCTTATTCATAAACGTCTGCTAACTTAACAAGCCGCTAAGTATTGTTTGTCCCTGCTCTTCTGGACACATTGTTAAGACCGAAAGGGACAAACAATTATTAGCGGCTTGTTAAGTTAACAGACGTTTATGAATAAGGGGGTTAGTAAATTATATTATTGTGCGTATTTATTTATTATAATAGTTTTTGTGTTGATTCCTCACGTAACTCAGGCCTTTAATAAAGAAACGAAAACAAAGTGGTTTTATTGAAGTTATACAGGGTGGTTCATAATGCGCTACAACGCGAACGCACACTTGCACGTCCTGCTAACGCAGTCGGTGTGGCACGGTCTATAGCAAATTTACTGGCTACGGAAAGTTACAAAAGATAAGACAATTACGTTGCTGAGTGTACATTTGGAAAACTGATCTTATTAGTGTATATATTTTTACAATGTGTAAAAAATAAATGTTATTCTTATTAGACATGCGAGTTTTATTTATAATCACTATTATTTAGCGATTCGGCTGAACTGAAGTGGCAGTGGGCGGGGCACATTGCGCGTAGAACCGATGGCCGTTGGGGCGGGAAGGTTCTTGAGTGGCGGCCACGTACCGGAAGGCGTAGCGTGGGTAGGCCCCCCACAAGGTGGACTGATAACCTGGTGAAGGTCGCAGGAGTCCGCTGGATGCGGGTGGCGCAGGACCGGTCATTGTGGCAATCTTTGGGAGAGGCCTATGTTCAGCAGTGGACGTCTTTCGGCTGATATGATGATGATGATGATGATGACTATTATTTATTAATTCTGCTAGAGCTACGAACAAATAAAACATGGAAGCCGTACGCCATACTAAATTTGCCTTTCAAAAACGATCTTGAATTTTAGTTGACAAGTGTCACCCCCTCTTCAATGCATCTCGGTGATGATTTTCATTGTCAACCTATAAAAACTTAACCGCCATTTAAAAATAGTTGTGATTGGTCCGTCAAAGTTTTGATTGGCTATATTCTATAAACATTTGTCAAAGATGTTGCGCCGAAATATGCGTGGTGTTAAGAAAAGCGCAATCATTCTCTTAAGATCCATTCATTCGATCCACCATGTATCTAATTAAGCTTTTTTTTCACACTAGATCCATTGTTCGGAACTATGGATCTAACGGGATATTTTGTGTTAGCAGATACACTTTTAAACATTTTTATGAAATGAATATATTTCTCAGTAGATCTAAGATTTCGTAATGGATCCAATGAGAAGGAAATTCCGAAGATAACAAAAGTGCTAATTGTGGACTTAACAATACGTTCCTAATTTTGAAGATACGATGTTTTTGATTGGGACCATTGAACTGTGTTGTCCAAAATGTACTTACCTAATAGCAATTGACGATTAAGAAAATATACTATTATTAATTAGTAACTATTATTATTTATAGTGTTGATTAGGTAGGGGATCTGATGGTTGAATGTACATTTAGAGTCGTGTAGTTCGTATCACCGAAAGTCACCTAATAGTGACTATGAGACTAATAGATCTAACGGGAACAAATGTTTTAAACAGATCCATTTATGATGCCTCGATGGATTATCTAAGAAAAATCTCTCACCAGATCCACACTAGATCCGAGCCAATGGTTCAAGCGGGAATATGTTCTCACTAGATCCACTATTTTATGGCTCGATGGATCATCTGAGTAAAACCTCTCGCTAGATCCACACTAGATCTGAGCCAATGGATCAAGCGGGAATATTTTCTCACTAGATGCACTATTTTATGGCTCGATGGATCATCTGAGAAAAACCTCTCGCTAGATCCACACTAGATCTGAGCCAATGGATCAAGCGGGAATATTTTCTCACTAGATCCACTATTTTATGGCTCGATGGATCATCTGAGAAAAACCTCTCACTAGATCCACACTAGATCCAAGCCAATGGATCAAGCGGGAATATGTTCTCTCTAGATCCACTATGATGGGAATTCAATGGATCTAGTGAGAAATATTCCCACGCCATTCCCATTTGCGACGCCTCTGGTGTTGCGGGTGTCCATGGGCGACGTTAATCGCTTTCCATCAGGCGATTCGTCTGTTCGTTTGCCACCTATAGCATAAAAAAAAAAAAAAAAAAAAAATCCATTGGCTTGGATCTTATATGGATCTGGTGATAGATTTTTCTAAAGACCCATATGCGGTCCGAACTAATGCATCTTGTGAGAAAATATGATCAACAGATCCACAATCAAGAAAAATAATGGATCTAATGAAAAAAAAATCTCACTAGACCCATAATGGATCCCATAAAATGTATCTAGCGAGAAGAGTAATGTAATTACTCTCATTAGATACATAGACAAATGAATAAATTGATCTATTGAGAACGTGCTCTCCATAGATCTATTGCAGAAATATCCAATGTATCTACTGAGAACGATATTCTCCCTGGATCTATTTCATAAAAATGTGTATAAGTGTATCTGTGAACACAAAATATCCCATTAGATCCATAGTTCCGAACAATGGATCTATTGAGAAAGAAAAGTTTAATTAGATACATGGTGGATCTAAAGAATGGATCTTAAGAGAACGCTATGTCCTGCCCATCTTTGCACAATTGAACAATTGTGTTTTGGGGCATTTTTGAGCTGGCGTTAGACGTCCATGTTATTATATGGTTGCAGTGCTAGAGACATGGACATGACCTTATGTCAAAGTGGCAAGGTTTAAATACGAATAACGAAAAATCTAATGTGTTCAAATCAAATCATCAATTTGATTTATTATTTTTATAAGTTAGTAATACTGTACGCGTAGCTTTCCTAAAAATCAATGCCTCACCTGGGAATAGAACCCACTCACATCAGCCTAGGATGGCCTTTCCGTATAGACGCATTAGAAGGTAAACGCCCAGAATCGCCACGCTGGGCAAGCGGATTGGCGATCGCAGTAATGTGTCCACTATGATGACGCTGCTGCCCATCATCAATCTTTTATCAAATAATGGTCAGTGACACTTCAATCAAGGAGTTGGGGTGGTGACAAATGTATTTTTACTGCCGTCGCCACGGCCGCAAACATGAAAAATAAAACACCTGTTTTTATTATGGCAATCAAGAGCATGCACCTAAAGAAATAATTCTTATAAAGTAATATATTGCTGTTCATACCTCTATAAACAGCTACTTGCCATACAAAATCTGTGAATGCATTAGTGCATTACGTATGTAAATTCTTTATTGCATAAAAAACACAGGTCAAAACATACATAACAATTTAGATAGGTACAAAGGCGAACTTATTACTCATTTCTAAAATAAGATTCTCAGATTTTGACATACGTGTTCGCACAGTGGAGAGAAGCCATAGTCGTGCGAAGTATGTCTTTTAACAAGTCTTATTTTATTGACTTTTACACGGAACGGTAAATGCACAGAATATTTAACCCTTTGGACGCCAACGACTGATATATTGGCACCGCAGGTTCAACACCCAAAATCGATATATAAGTCCTGTTCCACAGAGCAATATAAACCTACACGCAAGTGCGTAAAGTTCACATTCAGATTTTACAATTTATTGACGTGGCGTCCGAGTAACAGCTCTTGTATTTGACGAGGCGTCAAAAAGGTTAACTATACAGCGGTTCGCTCGACAATGGGCCTTTGGGAATTTGCAGGTGAGAAATCATACGACTGTGATATATGCCACCCGAAATCGTAAAATGAAACACTCATTAATCTCTGCATTTATTTACAATAAAAACCCGTACATCGAATCTACATTTTACTCAGGTGTAAGAAAAAAAGATACTTAGATTTTATTGATTTATTTCATATTATAACTTATTTTTCCTATTTCTTATATAATACAGCTCTACCGATCGATTTCGCCGAACACGACATCCAATGTTCCGATGATGGCCACTATGTCTGCCAACATGGAGTTTTTGCCAACTTTCTCTAGCGCCGCGAGGTGAGCGAATCCGGGAGCTTTGATCTTGCATCTGTACATAAATTAAGTCGGTGAATCAACTTTTTAACGTTATTGGTTGCCATGGTTACGTCCCATTAGTCACCCTTTATAATCAGTAGTTACTTGTAAAAAATATATATTTAAAGAAAGCATGTTAAATAAGTTAGCAATATTAGGTTTTTAAGTATAGGCGTTTTGTGTGGAGAATTTCTGAAGTCTATTTTACATTAGTTACATTATTTTTTATGAATTAAAAATGAAGTCCATTTCCAATGAAATTAAATTGAAATTTCATTTAATTGTGAAGTCTATTTTCCATACAATGATTTCAGTGTATGATTTTTTGATGTCAAGATCGAATTAAACCAAATTTTGCCAGTAATATTAGACACTTCTAAGGCGTGTTTTATACACCTCTATTTCATAAAACAAGGTACTATCATAAATTTATATATATTCGAAACATACATACATTGTCACACATCGTCCATACATAGTTACGCGATACATGTATGTACACATACAGACACCTTAGGGTGTAAGGCTTGGAATCGCTGTCAGAGACGATGTATGACAGTATAGGGGCATAGGGGGCATCGCCCCCCGCGTGGGGGCCAGGGGTCGATGAACTCTAAGATACCTGTAGGGCTTAGTGCCGCCGTCAGACACGAGGTAGACCCTAAAATCGCCCATAATCTCGATGGCTGTATAGGGGGCATCGCCCCCCGCTTGGAGAACTAGGGTCTAATGGTCTATAAACTCTAGGGTACCTGTAGGGCTTAGAGCCGCCATCAGACACGAGGTAGACCCCAAATTCGCCCTTAGGGGCTTCGATGGCGGTATAAGTTGCTCCGGGGGGCACCTGGTAACCTTGCGTGAAGAGCTTGAAGTGGTGGATTAAGGCTTCCATGGAGGTCTGTAAATCATAAATAAATTATATTATTTGTGTATATGAGACCTGTACGTATATACGTACATACCTATGTTGTACAAATAAATGATTTTGATTTTTTGATTTTGATTATTTTTAATATTAGATGTCATATGCTGGGGTGGCCGAGTGGTTTAGGCATCAGCCGCGAAAACTGAGGACGTGGAAAACTTCGTTTTTTTAATATACAGTGTGGAAATTAAACTCAGGCCCTGGAGGAAAACTACTTTAATTTAGGGGCATACACCACAACACTTTCCTGAAGGCTATAAGAAATGAATTTCAACTGCGACTAATTTTGTGTAGCCGGAACAACGGGGCTCATTTCGAACAATTTATCAGTTAAATAATTTAAGTGTTACTGAATTGATAGCACAATTTAACGATTATTTTTATTTTTAAGACCGAATGTTTGTTAAAGAAAATTTATCCTGAATATTAATGCTACCGATTAGTATAATAAAATAAGGAGTGTTTATTTTTATTTTAGTTGGTCCCGGGCGAAGCAAGCGAGTTAAAATAGTACATTACGACACAAGTGCGAAAAACATGAAATTCGAAACGAGTGGCGAGGTTTTAAAACACGACCGATAGGGAGTGTTTTAAATCGACACGAGTTACGAATTTCGTTTTTGCACGTGTCTCGTACGACGTTTTTTAGTACAGATGGCCCACCGAAGTTTTGAACCTGACGTAAAATGATACACTTCTCGCACTAGAGCCTAAAAAAGGCACCATCTGTACTAAAAAAGTCTTTTAATGCAGATTTGTTTCTTTTCAAAAATAAAGGAATGTCTCCTTTAAGTAAAATGAGCTAGCTTAAGGATTTAAAGTAGTTTTCCTCCAGGGCCTGAGTTTAATTTCCACACTGTATATGACAGCTAATATTTAATTAATTTTAACCCGGCGAGCATGAGATCAAAAAATGACATTGGAAAATAGACTTTGTCATTATTGACATAAGTGACAGGCGTGGGTATGAGATACACAGGGTCATGTTCCCCGGGTTAATAAAAAAAAAATCCAGGACCGGTAATTTAGTATGGATGGCGTGCGGCTTTCATGTTATTTGTTCGTAGATGTAGTAGTTTTTACCTTCATTTCCTCCCTCGAAGGGGGGGTAAGCTTAGCGTCGTCAGTTTTGATCTCCCCGGGTGGCATCTGGTTCAGACACTGGTCGATGATGCGAAGAGATTGCCGCATCTCTTCCACGCGACACAGGTAACTGAAAATAAAAAAAGTTTTATGTGGCTGTTGCATAATGAGAAGCATTATATACTAGTTTTTATTTATTTTTATTTTTATTTTTGTTTATTTGGTACACCAAACAGACTTCGTACAATAAGGATTTAACAAGTAAGCATCAAATGGTATATATGCTAGCACAAGATCCAAAGTAAGTGTACACAACATGAGTTACAAATAAGCGCAAAAATAACTAATTTCCATAAGGTTAGTAATACATAGTAGGTATGTGCGTACAGTCACCTCTAACAATATGTGTTCGTACAAATTCAGAAACATCTGTGTAAGGTATTAGAAAAGAACCCCAACATACTTCTAGAGCCGACCGCACACATCACATTGTGTAACACAGTCAGGTTACTATTAAGACAAAAAGTATCAACATCTGGTAAAAAAAAGCATAGTTGAATGAGACTAACGTTAAGCTACTAGAAATCAAAATTACAGGTAATATTCCATTCGACAAGTTTGGTTTTCAAGGCGGGAAGTAAATGTCCGTTCTTCATTCCACCTATAGTTCTAAACGGTGTTTCTCTCACTAGGGTGAAGGAGTTTAGATATTTAGGGCATTTACTGACTTAAAATCAGAAAGACGATGGAGATATGGAGAGGGAGCGCAGATCATTGTCGGTTCGAGCGAACATGCCCGCAGATTTAGTCGCTGTACAGATGAAGTGAAAATTACACGTTTCAAAGCTTTCTGTACATCACTGTACACGTCTAGTCTGTGGGTCAAATATACTCAACGGGTTTACAATGTTCTAGTCCAATACAATAACGCTTTTAGGGTGCTGTTGAAACTTCCGCGTTACTGCAGCGCATCGTCTATGTTCGCCGACGCGCGCACGGATAGTTTTGACGTCGTCTGGCGTAAACAAACGGCCTCGCTGCTACCTACGCCGGGTGCAAGGGAGTAGCAACAGCATCTTAAGCATGGTTGCAGATAAGCCAGATTGTCCTTTGATATGGAGAATGTCTCAGAGGACTAAATCACTTTTATGTATTTATTATTAAATCTCTAACATTAGTTTTTTTGTTATACTCTTGGGTCCACTCATTCGTTTTTCGTCACGTTCCTAAATTTGTCCGATTCTGCTTTCGTCAAGTTAGTCTGCAGTCATTGTCGTCTTTGACCATAATAAGTTGTTGACCTTTTTCTTATTTCGACTCAATCGTTTTTTGTCGTTTCGTATTTGGTCATATTCTAAGTTGGTACCGACTTAAGACTATGAAAATATACGAAAAACATAGATTTAACAGCGAACATGACGAAAGAAAATATGACGAGTTAAGAATGAGACGGATTAAGGTTAAGACGAACATTAAATTTGACCGAAGATGAGAAAGACCATCGACGATCGTGACGAATAAAGAATGGGTGACGAAAGCAGAATCGGACAAATTTAGGAACGTGACGAAAAACGAACGAGACGACCCAAGAGTATACCGTTTTTTTAGATTAGATATAAGCAAGTACTAAAAAAATATTGTGGATCATTATGTTGTCTTTGAAAAAATAAATCATTAATTAATTCATAACATTATTTGAAATTCCATTAGGACATCGGCTGTCGATTGTATACTATTAAATCGACGCCATCATTTTTTTTCATGGCAGATTCAACCCTATACGTTCTTGTCGTCGAAATGTCAAGTATCAGCCGTCTATTGGACAGATGATAATGCTGGAGTAGATAAATAAACAATAATAATTGTGTATGGTCCTCACCGGTCGTAGCAGTCCCCATTGGTCCCGAGTGGCACATCGAAGTCCACGAGGTGGTAGGCATCGTACGGCTGAGACTTTCGCAGGTCCCACTTGATCCCGGACCCACGGAGCATCACTCCGCTGCCGAAATAATTCATTATTTATGGGCATTTTCACTTCTAGGGACACCCAATTAGCTTAACTCTCTCAAAAAAGTTAACTTCGATGTCAGCTTTGTAACGACAATAATTGTCGTTACAAAGCTGACATCGAAGTTAATTATTAACTTCGATGTCAGCTTTGTAACAACTTAATTATTAAGCATGAAATATTTACGAAAATCCTTTTTATTCGTGTTTTTAAATTGCATGTACGCGTATTCTTTCTGGATTAAATGATAAAATAATATTTTTGTTAATATTAAATGCTTAATTGTCGTTACAAAGCTGACTTCGAAGTTATTTTTTTTGTGGGAGTTAATTGGGTGTCCCTAGAAGTGAAAATGCCCTTATATCTCTATAATAACATTTTAGTACACCATTTCATCATCATTTGTCAGCCTCCGTAGCCTAGTTGGGTCATTGTCAGATTTAGGTTATCGTCTTTTCGGTGGACATACCTAAAGTTAAGGAATTCCTGTGCTAATTTTGGGATAAAACAATTTACGGTACAACTAGGTTCCCGGGTCCATAGCCCTATGCAATCAAATCGTAACATAGATTTATAAAGGCTGTTAACTTTTGACCACCGAGTGGACAACTTTTGTTTTTCGGACTGACAATGACCCAGTTGGTAGTGACTCTGCCTACGAAGCTGGAGGTTCCGGGTTCGAATCCCGGCGAGGCATTATTTGTGTATTTATTTATCACAAATATTTGTTCCTTGGTCATGGCTGTCTATGTATTTAATTATCTATATGTATCTATTATATATATCGTCGCTTGGTACCCACATCACAAGCCTTAATTGAGCTTACCGTGGGACTAGGTTGATTTGTGTAAGATGTCCCAAGGCATTTATTTATTTCATCGGTTGACAACCAAAACTCACTAAGTAACAAATACCTATTTGAAATAGAGATCGTATCTCAGTTCTGATTCAATACTTACATCAGAGGTTGCGAAGAGTAGTGACAGTTTTTATAGTGAATTTTGCTTGTCAGCCGACGATTTTGAGTGTAAAGTGGAATTCTGAGCGTAATGAGGGATTCAAGCGATCACACCCAACGAAAATAATTTTGACACATACAACTTTTTACATCATTTATGACAATTATGACGAAAATAAAATATATATTTAACATTTATATTTATAGAAAATCGATTCTAAAGAAACCGTATTCGATTATAAACGAAGGTACTATATTTATTTTCATTATTATTGTTTAACCCTTAAATGCATGGTGTAGGATGTATCGTACATAACCAAAACGTAGTTGGTGTTTGAAAACCAGATATGTCTATTATGTTCTTAAGGTTATTTAAAAAAACTTATTACTGATTCGTTGGCGTAACTGTATTAAAAAAAACTTACATGGGTTTAATAAGCAAGATGGCGGAAATATGCTTTTGTTGCGTGCGTTTAGCGGTTTTTAACTAAGTAAGAAATTATTTTTATTGGAATTTTGTAATTCATAACATAACGATTTTACAATTACTGAATTTAATATACTTTTCAATCTAAAAGTAAATAATATTTGCATGTTTGCAAAAAAATTGATAATGTATGATGAATTTTGATTAGTAGTACAAATTCCACCCAAAATATGTCCACATATTTTTTTTCTATTTTTCTCGTGCTTGCGACGCCATTACGTATGCACATTTTGTTTTTGGAACGAAAAGAAAAATCATGCATTTAAGGGTTAACCTGGCAACAGAAAGTCCTAGAACTGAATATTGCCATTTTTTACCTGAAGCCATAGTTCAGTGCATCCTGGGCTGTGACGATTCCAATGTCCTTAGTGCGTTGCACCCAGATTCTGTAGAAAAACAAATCGCTTTTAGCTTTGTCATTGACTTTAACGATTAATGTAATAAAATAGTATATTATTATTAAACCGCGATTAGAAAGGGATTTGAAAGTACTGTTGACACGACAGTGTATAAGTAAATCTAGGACATATTCATGGTTAAATCAATATATTTGTAGTTTAAGTTCAGAGACTTGCATACAATAGATTAATTAATCCCTCGCGACATCTATAACAACTCTTTTCTTCATAAATATTGTGTCATTTGTTGTGTCAACAGTACTTTAGAATCCCTTTCTGATTCCGGTTTGATAATACAACACAAGTGTGAAAAACATGTTTTAAATAGACACGAGTTACGAATTTCCTTTTTAGACGTATCTCGTACGACGTTTTTTAGTACAGATGGCGCCATCTGTACTAAAAAGCACGTTTTCAGTACAGATGGCGCTTTTTCACGCGCTATTGCGAGAAGTGGTTTATTTTACGTCAGGTCGAAATCTTCGGAGGGCCATAATATATGTACTGAAAAACGTCGCACGATACACGAAAACGAAATTCGTAACTCGTGTCGATTTAAGGCACTCCTTTCGGTCGCGCTTTAATTTATCTCCACTCGTTTAGAACTTCATTTTTTTCGCACTTGTATCGTAATGTACTATTTAATTTCATTTTTTGACCTGGTTGATTCTCGAATGATACAAACGGAATTAAAATTTTATACGGTTTTGTTCCATTTTAAAAATAAAAGTATGTCTCCTTTAAATGATCTTTAAGTAAAAGAGCAAACTTAAGGATTTACCCCTTATTCATAAGGGGGATAACCCCCTTATTCATAAACGTCTGCTAACTTAACAAGCCGCTAATAATTGTTTGTCCCTTTCGGTCTTAACAATGTGTCCATAAGAGCAAAAGGGACAAACAATTATTAGCGGCTTGTTAAGTTAGCAAACGTTTAATCCTTAACCCTTAGGTGCATATGGTATCACATATTTTAATTCTGAAATGACTTATGTAAACAATCAATGCCAATTAGAACTCTGTTGCTCAGTGTGTCAGTCGCAATTGATTACTTATTTCGACATGTGTCATTTCGGTCGTTTCATTTATGATACTGTATGGGTATCATATTTCATATTTATTTATTTTGTATTAATTATACATTGTCAATCTTAAAATAGTTACAGAAATAAACTTAAACTAAATCTAAAACAATATCACTTTTTATTGTTCTTCCAAGAATTCAGCTACTGAATAATAGGCCTTTTGGATTAAATGCGATTTTAATGTTAGTTCAAACTTTATGTTGGTGCGTGCACTTTTAATACATACTTGGATCTTATTATAAAGTTTAGGTCCCAATACATGTAAGGAATGAGCGGTCTTTTTAAGCCTATGTTTTGGCAGTTCCAAATCGTATTGTATCGTATGCACCTAAGGGTTAAGTTTGCTCTCATTTATGATACTGTATGCGGGTCCCCTCTATCTGGCATAATTTATTTTGTCCGAAACGCTTAGGACATAACAGACTTGGCATAATCTATTTTGGCATAATCTTAATGAGGCAGAAACATCACTTGGCATAAATAACAATATTTCGAACATTATTTGGCCCGAAACTATCTTGGCATATTATTATTTACGCCGAATGTTATAAGACAGAAATTAGATTTGCATATTTTTTATTTGGCATATAGCCACATGTTCGAAACTTACCTTGCATTTTTCGTCAGGCAGAATTTGTTGTGAGGGTGAAAATTTCTGCGTGAGCGAGCGAAGCGAGCGAACAAAACCTTCCGGGGCAGATCCGACACGGATAGGTTAGGTTAGAAGACTAAGGCGGGAGCTTTGCTCCCGCCTTAGTCTTCGAGGTTATTTTTTTTTTAACAACCTAGAAAGTACTCCGCTCAGAAGTGTATGCTAAAACAAACTATTCCGATACTTTTTATGCACATCCAGATTATGCCTCATTATTAATAGGAGCATCAAAATTATGCACATATAATATTCGGACAATTCGAAATCTGCCATAACGAACTATGCCAAACTTGAGTATGCCACAACAGTTTCTGCACAAAGCCCATTATGACTACATGCATTATGCCATATAGAATTATTCATAAAAAAATTATGCCACAACAGGGTGAACCACTGTATGCACCTAAGGGTTAAGTTTTCTCATTAGTAGTCTCCCATCCAGGGCCCGACTTATCTTTCCACCCTGTATGTACCTGTTGGTGGTCAACACGTCTTCGACCTCATCGAGCCGTTCGGCGAACTTGCTCGCGAACTCGTATATATCGTCCATCAGACCTAGCGGCATGTCCTGTAACAAAATATTAACAATAAAATCACCAAATAGGTTAATAGTACATTACGTCAGAGGCCGGGAAAATGAGGATTTCCG